>JAHXHD010001052.1:0-29202 GCA_019857685.1 Papiliotrema terrestris | reverse complement strand
GGAAGGGGGGGACGGGGGGCGGGGGGTTGAGGTAGAGAGGGCGACGGCAAGAAACGGTCGTCACTGTCCGAAGCATCAACATTATTTCGAGGGGCCCATGCCGTCATCTCCTCGTCGGTCGGCCATCGCCGCAATCACACACGGTCAGCGTGTCGGGCAGCTTACTTCCCGCCAGTAGAAGCTCAGTCTCCCTCTACCTATGCACCAGTGACAGGACAAAGACCGACCCACCCCATGGGCCGAGGTTAATCAACCCCACCCTCTCGGTCGACGTGTCCAGCGTGGAGCAGTCAGAACACCAGGCCCGGCTATCTTACACGACGTCACTCGACCATGCCTTCCGCAACGAAGGCTCTACTGCGGTGAAGCTCCACATGATGGCGCGGCAGGGATTTCTGTCCTGTCTGCCTTCCAAAGGTATGACTCCCGCCCTGCGGTCATTCGATGTTGGCAGACAGGATCAATGCAAAAGCGAGATCGCCACTCACGCCCACTGGCCAAATACAAAAAAGCCCGAGCCTCAGACTCCTTCATCCACATACATACACACTCCTCAGCCCATGCATGACTCTCCACAACGCGCCACCCAGATCAGCAGTGCGCCCGCCAGGGAGACTCACAAGCAAAGAATGACAGACTGCCCGTCGCTCCTTCCAATTCCCGAGCTGAAGCAGGATAATCCGGCTCCATCGGCTGAAGGTCCCCAGCCCTCCGTACAGAAGACCGGCGGATCATCCTAGAGCTCCCCCCCAGCGTGTCGCCCCGCATTCATACTAGAAAACAGTTTCGAAGGCACTTTCCACTTTGATCAGGAGTGAAGCGAGCATGGCGGAGAGAACTGGGAGGCGTGGCCGTCCGATGGAAGCACCGCAGATAGGGACTTCCTCAGCGGCCTTGGTCTAAGGCCTGGACCGGATCTGTGTCTGCTCGCTTAGAGGTATGGATTCTCTTCTCTTCTGTGACCATTCTCTAAGCGTATCTAGCTGACTGAACATACATTTAGGTCGAGCGCGATTGGATCGTCTGGCTGACCTCGGGCGAGACATTGCGCTAGCTAACACCTTCGTAACCTTCTCTCGCTGTTCAGGTCAAGCGAGGACACCAGAGCATCATGGACACTGAAGCCCATCAAGACACCACTCTGTGCGCTGTCGACACACTTGCGCCTGCCTCACTCGACCCTAACCCCCCTGTCTTCCTTGTTCCCAGAGGGGCAATCGGGAGCGGGGTTCTTCCGACTTTGAGCATGGGACGATTTGTGGCAAACCTGGTCCTGAGGAGACAGGGGTCCACGACGTGAGAAGAAGGTGTGGGCGCATTGGAACGGACGCTGACCTGGACGTACTGGGCCGACAAAGACTCCACGGCCAAATCGCCGTTCGTGGTCACTAGGGCGAGGGCAGATCCAGATGTCCGGCCAGACGCCGGCTCCCGTTGGCTCCCGACACCATCTGTCTATGACACTTTCACGCTCGAGCTCAATCTCACGCTTCGCGGCGTGGACGCCCGCTCCACTTTGGACGAAAAACTGTGGCCGAGTGTCATCGCGCATTATCTGGAACATCTTCAGACTCGCAATCCTTTGCAGTTTCGGTTCTGGCAGATTCCTCATCAAGCAGGGGAATTCTATCACGAAAACAGTGCGCTTGGTTTGCAGACATGTGTAGAGTCATGTGCGGATTGGCATGGCGAGATGCGCATTTCCATCGATACTACGGTCAGCCTGCCCCCTCCGGCAGCCGAGTCTGCTGACGCGTTAAGCCCCGCTCCTCCAAGGAGGCCAGAAACTGGGGAAAAAGGATCGGAGGAAGCAGATTTCTTTTGGGATATGCTGGATACTGAAGCCCCCGATCAGCAATTGGCAGCTATGTGGGGGCCTCATCCGATGGAGGGTAACTAAGAGTCAGCTTCCGGGTGGCAGACGCTGCACTGGTAACCCTCTCTGGACACCACGCACGTTCACAGCGAGCGGTGTGTACAGGTGGCGGAGGGGAAGAGATGGGAGGATTGCCGTAGTCTTGTGCTGCATCGTCCATCAGATCATGTATATAAATGAACAACGCGGATGAACAACAGATTCTCGTACAAAAGGTGTCTTTTGATCTCCCATCGGCTGCAGCAGTATTATAATCGATGGAGAACACCAAGGCCTAGTGACCCAGCGTGGCCGAGCTTCGGGTCCTCCTCGCTTTCCGGGCACGTCCTCTCTCCGCTTGTTCCGCCGCCGAGGTGTGTTCCAGCTTGACGAACAAAAGCGCAAAGATTGCGAGCATTGTGTTGCACGCCGCCAGAATGAACACCGTCGGGGCGTAAGTGCCGACCGTCGCAGCAAAGACCGTACCGAAGAGCAGAGGCGAGATCAATGTTGATCCAAGGGCGTGAAGGACGGAGATGGCGCCGAACAATCGCCCGCTCTCCCGCTTGTTAGGCAGCATAGAGAGCGCCAGAGAGTTGAGCGCAGGCGGCGAGCCCCCACCGAGCGTCATCCACATCGTCACGAGTACGAAGGCCAGCGCCGGAACTTTCAGGGCTAGGCATGTCAGGCCGATTGCTTCGACGATGAGAGACGACCGAGCGATGAATAGGTCGAAGCGGGAGGCTCCGAATTCCGCCGCAGAGTCGACAACGCCTTCGGTCTCGCCAGTCGGCTCAATGATATCCCTTGCAGCGCGCTTGGTGAAATGCGGCTTGATGTACCGGGTTGCGACTACGACGTGAGCGAGGTACATTGGACGCAGCAAGCCAAACGTACCAGGGATCAACACAAGCAAGGTAAAGCCCCGAGAGAAGCCAGCAAGGGAAAGATACGGTCCGAGCTGTACTTCAGCTCGACGTCTCGAATTCTCTCGGCTCGATAGCGGCTGACCTGAGTAGTCGTCCAGCCATAGGCGTAGAACGTATACTGCGCCTTCACTTGCAAGACTCCCTGCGCGTCAACAAGCCTTCGCCCACGCGTCTGAAGGCCGACTCACGTAATTGGTGTAAGAGCAGAAGATTGCAGCGCCAATGAACAGCAAATTCCAGTTCTTGCCCTTTCCACCATCCAATCGCTCTTGCGGGGCAAACATTGTCAAGGGCTCTAAAAAGTGGAACATCCTCTTGAAGAATCGCCTGGTGTTTCCCGCGATCCTCTTGCCGGTCCTTGAGCCCGCCGCGTTATTCAATCTGCTCCACCCTGACGCGCCAGGGTCCGATGCCACTTCCTCCCCCTCCCAGTCCCGCTGGAGTTGATCCTTTCTCCTGTTCTCTTCCGCGGCGATGGCAGCTTTCTTGGCGAGATGAGCCCGAGCCTCGGTTGACAGTGATTCGGGCAGGACAAAGAGCAAGAGTATGGGCCAGACTGCGTGAATGGCAATGTTGACGTAGAACGGAACCATACTGCTTTGTCAGCGGTCAAATGTGATGCCGCATTTTCTACGACATACATGTTGTCGGTTGCGTTGATCAATGCGGCACCAAGGACAGGTCCGCACGCGAAGCCAAACATGACGACTCCCACAAGCCTCGAAAACGCGGCAGCTCGGGAGCCATTCGGCGTAACGTCCGAGACATATGCGTGGGCTGTGCCAAGTAGACAGGCAAAGCCGCCCAGCAGGCCTTCACACGTCGGCCCGATCAGCAGTGATCGGTACCCTCCCGGGGCCAGTTGCGGGAAAGATGCGACAAGCACAAAGGTGACCTCGCTGTCGTGAGCGAAAGCTTTGCAGAATGCGCGTGGCACCTACCTGACTAGCAGTCCGATCTCGCAAATGGCAAGTATCTTCGTGCGGCCAATGCGGTCACTCGTCTTCCCCCAAAATGCCGCGGTGAGGGCAGATAGGATACCCAATGTCACAGTCAGGGCTGCGGATCAGCACAAGCACAGGGACGCTGCGCCCAAGCTCACTCATGACGAGCTTTGCGGCGATCGCTTGGACCTCGGGATCTTTTTTGCACAGCGTCGGATCGATAGCGCGAAAGGGGGGCTTGCTATCCTTCTCCGGTCTATCATGACGCTCGTCTTCCTCGTCGTCTGCAGGGGTTGTTGGGTGCGGTAGAGGTTCCGAGGGCAGCGAAGCCGTAGCCGAGGGAATGCTAGATTCGGTGATCGTCGTGGTCGGCAACGGCAGCGCTTCGTGTGAATGCCGGTATTCATATATGTCCCTCTGCAGTTTCAGAAACCACTTGTCCGCCGCGGAGAGGGGCTTATGGGGCGCAGGCGCTTCGGGCAGCGGTACCGAGGCGTTGATCGAGCTGTCCACTGAGCCGATCCAAGGCTGGTGTGGTTGTCGATGGAATTGGGGGTGCGACGCAACAGATGTGATGACGCTCGAGGGTTGTCGTGGCGGATGTACGAGACAGGAGAGGTTGATGTAGAGCTCACTCTTGGGAGCGCCTGTCATCCCCAGCGTCATGGTCGTGCCGATCACAAAAGGGTATATCCACGCGGGCCGAGGCCGCCTCCACTTTGCCCGTCGCGCGATAGAGCCCTCGCGGGCGGTTTCCCACTCTGCGTCCTCGTCCTCGTCCTCCTCACTGCCGCCATCTTCATCCTCGCCATCGCTGACGAGTCGTGTAGTCTCGAAACCCGCCTCGATGACTTCCTCACCGCTACCGATGATGGCACCTGCGCCCACTGTTGCCGGGACGTAGTCATTCTGCGGGCGAGGATGGGTCCGAGAAGAAGACTTGGAGTTGACGGAGGAAGACGAATGTGTGCGCAATGCGCCTGGTCGAACGTGTTGGGGGATAGGGGTTTTGAGGTGATTATCGGGAGCGATGGACATGTTGTGACGCGAGTTGTCAGGACGGTCTGTGTTCACCTGGGCGGAATGGTGAGGGCAGGATGCTCTGAGTACCACCACACGGCGGGTTACCAGGGTGTGTAGCTTCGCTATGGGATGAGATGGAGGAAGCGATGGAGGGGGGAGATATGGGGATCGGGGACTACAGGCCGAACAATGTCATCATCGACGACCGAGCCTCGAATCGCATCCCATCATTCTCTCTTGTCGCACTTGGCCGATGGCCGGTCAAAGCTTGGAAAGCCTTCAGCTCTGACGCCGCGGTGCCTGAAATAGTCGTCGTGCGCTGCGTGCGCCGTCCGCTCACCCCGCCCGCGGGCTGCGACAACGCCCTTAACGAGCACATGGTACATCCTCCAGCGATACCAACGATGTACGCTTTCCCCCTTCATCTTGGCTACCGGAGCATGCCACATGCGTTGTCATGGTCTTGTTATCACTTCTGAGGGTATTCATAGAATCCCTTGCCGACCTTCTCTCCTATCCAGCCTGCATCCACCATCTTCACCAGCAGCCCACTGGGTCGGTATTTGCTGTCGCCCGTCTCGGTGTGCAACACTCGCTGTATTGAAAGGCAGGTGTCCAAGCCAATCAGATCAGCGAGTCGTAGAGGACCCATAGGGTGACCCATCCCTAGACGGAAAGTCGTGTCTATGTGTTCGGGCGTCGCCGTCCCCTGCCATCAGCAAACTCGATCGTAAAATGCTTAGCCAGGCCGCACTTTCTCAAGCACGAGGATGGCCTCATTGATCATCGGCATGAGGATGGCATTTGCGATAAAACCAGGCGAGTCCTTCGACACGACGACCTCTGGGCTTGAGCTTGTCTCCAGCCTCAAATAGCTCACCCTTCTTGCACGCCATGCCAAAAGCCTTTGCGCGCTCAACCACCTCATCCGAAGTCTGCAGAGCCGGAATCACCTCGACCAGCTTCCTAAGTGTCAGAACTGCCTTCGGAGGACACTCACATGACTGGGACCGGGTTGAAAAAGTGTATGCTAGTGGTCAGCGCTTTCCTTGTCCGTCCGTTGCATCTCACCCTACCACGCGTTTGCCCGCTCCGGCCACACCAGCTTCGGCAGCCCGGGCCAGTCGTGTTAATGATATAGAGCTGGTATTCGAGCCCAGTATCGTCGGCCCAGGCAGGATCGTAGCGAGGCGGGTGAAGAGGGCGGCCTTCAGATCAGGAATCTCAGGTATAGCCTGCCGTGAGCCCTTGCAGCTTCTTGACCGCTCACCTCTACCACCAAACCCGTATCGTCCTTGATGGCGTCTCCCTGCGTGCCGTCACCCTTGACCGCCAACAATCGGTCTCTCGCGTCGTCCGCGTCACCCTGACTCAGTCTGCCCTTGGCGACGTCCTTGTCGAGCCATGATGCGAAGCGCTTGGTTCCAGCGGAGAGCACCGATTGGGATGGGTCATAGAGAGTGACCGGTAATTTGGCATGTAAGGCCGCAACATAGCTGTTCTCAGCCGTGCTGGACTCGTCGGACAAAGTTGACAAACGCGATGCCCAGACCCATCTGCCCCCCGCCGATCACAGCTACCTTGGACAGAGCGGACATGGTTGGGTTTCAAGACGGGTTATGGTGAAGAAGCAGAAGAGACCGGTTATAAATGAACCGGGCGTCGTCGCGGCTGGACGGAAGCAATCCGTGCCAAAGCAGCGCAGCATGCTCATCCCTGCGCTCTGTGGAGAAACACTTTTTCAGCGACGGGACACGAGTTGAGATTGGTGCAGAGAGCTCGTTCGGAAGTGCATCGGCCAAGGTCTTCGCGCATGCATGGATGCAAGGTGTCTGGTAGCACCGTATACAGGTCATCTGTACGCTGCGCTGCGGCTGGGATCCGACAAGTGGCAATTATAGGTGACGTACGTCGAGCGCGTCCCGAAGAGTCCAGACCCCCACACCGCCTTTGTCCGACGCGTCTTGTCATTAACGTGCTCCCCTCTTTCCATTCAGAGATCCCACATCCCGCTGCGGGACAGCTTTAGATTGGGTGCACGACTCTTACATGGCCTCTACTACAGCTTTCCGCCCTTCACGACGACATCAGAAATCCGCCTGACGACCGTTCACGATCAAACTGACGATCAATCAACAACAAAACGTTCCAGTCTCGGAAAAAGGGGATCGCAAGTTTCAGACCACGCAACGGCATCAACGGCATCATCAGCCAGCACCGCAATAACATCGTCGACCGATTCTTGAGCTTCGATCATCTTCTCGCTCATTTTTCGACATAGTCCACTGCCGCACTGGACATGTCGTCGTCGGCATCCGCATCAGCGAGCTCGAGCGTTAGCTCGGGAGCGAGTGGGCACGGTCTATCGGTTGGCGACACGAGCAATCCAGCCTTCAAGGTCGTCGGTATATCCCTGGCAGTGTCATCTGGAGCCTTCATTGGAGCAAGGTGAGTGTATTGCCCTCGATCTGCGCCTGGACTCCCCGCTCCTCGCAATTGACACAACGAGCTGACGCCAGCTTCGTCGTCAAGAAGCTGGGCTTGATACGGGCCACGCGGGAATCAGGCGGACAGGCAGGCGAGGGTCATGCCTATCTGAAGAACTGGATATGGTGGATTGGCATGACGATGATGATCATCGGAGAGATTGCCAACTTCGTCGCCTAGTGAGTGCGTCTTCTCGAACTGTTTTGGTAATCTGACCCCAGTGCTTTCACCGAGGCGATCCTCGTTACCCCGATGGGGGCTTTGTCTGTGGTCATCTGCGCTATCCTTTCCCACTTCTTCCTGAAGGAGTCCCTCAACTTCTTCGTATGTTCACGTTGGCGCAAAGGCGGGGTCGCGCTGACATGTCAGGGCTGGATCGGCTGCATATTGTGCATCATCGGCGCGACCATCCTCGCCTTGAACGCCCCCGAACAGCAAAGCGTGACGACCATCGCGGCCTTCAAGAAGCTGTTCCTTTCGCCCGGATTCCTGGTATGGGGCTCACTGTGCATCGTCATCAGTCTCGGCGTCGTATTCTTCGTCGCGCCACGCTGGGGAAAGACAAATATGATGCCGTACATCGGGGTGTGCTCCTTGATTGGAGGTGTCAGTGTGTCTTGCACGCAAGGCTTGGGAGCCAGTATCGTGACGAGCATCGGAGGGTGAGTCTACCCGATTCAACTGTAAAATGCACAGCTCCGCTGAACCTCAGCAATAATCAAGTTAAGAACTGGTTCTTCTGGTTCTTGTTTGTCTTCGTCGTTATCACCCTGCTGGTGGAGTGTGTATCAGACTGCGACTCTACCACAAGCTGACCTCCAGAATCAACTATCTGAACAAAGCGCTCGAGTTATTCAATGCGGCAATGGTGGTGCCGGTTTACTTTGTCACATTCACCTCGGCTACGCTCATCACCTCCTTCATCCTATATCAAGGCCTGAAAGCCTCAGCTGTCACCCTTATCACTATGGTCTTGGGCTTCTTCGTCATCTGCCTCGGCATCACCCTGCTACAGATGTCAAAGGTCGACCCGAAGCAGCTTACAAAGCTGGACAGAAAGGCGACAATCTTCTTGGAAGCGGCGCACCGACCGACCGAGGAGTCGGAGAAGGGCAATGTCACGGCTATGGAGGAACCTGGAATGGATGCGCTGCGAGGCGGATTCGGCGCTGTTGGTAGCATCATCAGAGCCAGGAGCGTCAGCCGGCAATTGTCGAACGCGTCCAAGTATGGTCAACTCGGTCACTATAGCTCCGGCTCCAATCTCTCGACGCATGGGCTTGGGCATCTGCAACGTTTCCAGCGTGAGTGTATGAGTACGTTGGTGCGAGCTCGACTCATGTCAGTCAGTGACAACCCCATGCCCGACGATGCTGCCGACCGGATATCGCAGCATACCAAGTCGCCAGTCGATCGGACAACATCGTTCGCCCATTCGCTTTTCCCTCAACGGTCGAAGTCCACTCTTCGGGTGAGCTCGCGTCCGTGCCTGCTTGATCCGGCTGACTGCTAGTTTGAGGAAGAAGACGTCGTCCATCAGTATGGCTACGGCAGAGACGACGACGCATACCACCATTACCGGCAACACCCACACTCTGCGCCGCCGCTGTCCGTCACCAACGCCATGCGCAGCCCCGTCATGGGCAAACGACAGGGATCTGCGTCGTCGGTGTACCCCCCGGTCATGGAAGAGCCCGAGAACGAAGAGATCGACGGGGCCGAGAAGCCCGGACCGTATCTCGATCCGTATGCCCAAGCCTCTCCGACCCAACTCAACAAGAACCCGTCCAAGCACTCGACACATGCGGGACACGGCGGTAAACTCGCCAACATGTTCCACTTCTCCCCTTCACATGACCCGTCCAAGCAGGAAGTCCGAGGAGGGGCGCACCGCGGGATGGAGGACTACCCTCGCCTGAAGACACGGGACCATGCCACGGAACATGAGGAGAGGGCGGGCTTGGTCGGCACGGACGAAGGTCATGCCTCGCGGGAAAGCATCGATGAAGGACGGCGGGAGAGCTACGAGGATGAGCCAAGATCCGCCGTGACGGACGAGAGTTTCGGGCATGTCTTGCATGCGACGCGGCGGTCCGGACCGACGATCACGACGAGACCGCCCACCGACTATGAGGATGATGATGGGCCAACGCCTCGGGGATCTTCGCCATGGGGACGGTGATGATCTGGTCGAGAGGGTGAAGGATCTATCCCGTATGCCAAGATGGAGCGATGCGGCATGTTGTATGTAACATTGACCATGCATTTCGTCATACACATCCGATACGCATAAATAATTCCCAAGCCTCCCGTGTTCCGCACTCAGCAGATCCTCTCATGGTTTCTTCCTTCGCAACACCATCCATCCGCGTCGCGAGCGTGACGAGGTTTGTGGAGTCGTAGCGGCGTACGATGACCCAGTCTTCGGCGGGTTAGTTGTTCCGCTGATGTCCGACGCTGTAGCCGACTCTGACGAAGATTGTGCCACGTAGTCTCTTACAGGCTTGGGCAAATCATTCCGCGCGGTGACTTCGGGATCTGCTGCCTTCTGTGCAGCCGAAGTGTTCGGGCCCTTCTGCTCAGTGCCACCAAGAATCGACGTTGGCAGTTCGACGGCGGTGACCGGGCGTCTGGACGACTGTTTGGCTGCGCTTGCTTCGCTCAGATCGCCGGAGGCGGGCGTAGGAGCTGCTCCCAAAGCAGCCTCAGCAGTGCTTGCAGCCGAATGGTGGACAGTGAAGCTGGTCACCTCTTGCACCACTGTGTCAGCAGCCATGCTCGGTGAAATCACTGGCTCGCCTGTCGCGGGGAACGCCGGAGTCGCACTGACCGAAAGACTAAGGGCCCTCAGTGGCCCCTGGCTCGCGAGGCCCCCAGGGCGCCATGCTGTGAGAGATGGCCCAGTGGCCCAGACTGAAGTTTCAGTCAGAACTACGATTTCACAAGGTTGGCGAACCGACCTTCGTGTGTTGTGCTCAGGGAGAACGAACTCACTGGGCGGATGCGGCCCGGCCTCAGAAGGGGACCAGCCGTAGCTCAGAAGGGGGTGCGCCGGAACGGGATACGCACGCAGGATGTTCGATGGCGATGGCGATGGCGAGGGCCTGCTAGGCTCTGCCCAAGAGTGAGCGATGTACGACCGGCCAACAGCGGTCTGGGGATCGTCTGCTTGTGATAAACTGCTCGCGTTTCGGGCCAGGGCGAATGGCTCCCAAGTAGCCTGCCCCGCCCGGTGGTCAGAACTCGACCGTCTGTATTCCAACTGGATCCCGGCGAGGTCGCTTGCAGATGGTGCCCGGGGGTACTTGAAGTACTCTGCAATCGCCCGCTGAACAATTTGCTGCAGATTGTGGTGCAGTTTTGCGTCATCGGTGAAGCTTGGACTCGTCAAGCGAGAGGGTGCAGTGCCGTGCTCACGCCACTGGGCGAGCTCACTGAAAACGAGGGGATGCAGTATCTGGGCAGCCTCGCGTTCCACTGCTGCCGTCTTGGTCTGCTGGTTGTTTGACGACACTTGCAGCCAATCGCTCCCCGACATGGATTCCAGCCGGAATCGGATGCCGGACTCACTCAGCCAGGGGCAAATCACGATGCCCGGAGATCGCGAAGGGTCGACTTGGGGAGCGTACGCAGACTTGTCTTCCTCCTCTGCAGCATGTATTTTTGGGAACATCCCCTCGGCAAGCGCAAGCTTGAGAGTTTCGGTGTGAGCCACATCGAGGATCGAGTCTCGTTCCGTATCTGCCTCACACACGTTTTCAAGGGTATCGATCGCGTGGCGTGTGAGTTCAAAGGCCTGTTCCACCCTCTCCGGTGGTACTTCAAGGTCGATGACATTCAGCGCCGGTGCAGGCTCAATTCGCCAGAGTGGCGTGTAGGACTTTGTTTCTGTGTCGCAACGGGCCGTCCAGTGAATAGTGATGTGGCTCATGATGCGATCAGAGTAGGATGATTTGCTCACGAGGTAGGGATGATCGTCAAGGTGATGATGATGATGGGCGAGTGCGAAGTGGCGAGAGGAGACCGACATCTTGATAGGTCTTCCGCGCTCCATAATAGTCAGGCTAACATCCTTTTTCTGTAATCTGCAAAAGCGCTACAGAGCCTAGTCGAGGTTCTGTGATATGCTCGGTGACGTACCCAAGGGGCTGGTTTCACAAAGGATCAAGTCACTACGGAAGGCGGGTGACGCGTGCAGCGCAGCCCGACCAAGAGGTGGGAACAAGGATGCCGCATACTGGACGGTAGCCGCATCGATCGTCCTTTGCCATGAGTATGATCCTGCTCATGACCTGTGACCTGATGCCCGCGGGTCCCAATCAGATAACGCATGCGGGGAGATGGACTTGTATGACACAGTACTTCCTCGCGGCCCTCCCAAATGATAGTTCGTTATAGAAAACAGGCACAGACCGCCCCTCCCTCCACTGCCTCGGGCTCTGATCACCTACCCAGCCCTAGGTTTTTTCTTTTAAACACCACCATCTGACGCGGGCCCGGCTTCAGATGTCGAATACTAGATCCATCAGCAACGACTGTTCCCTCCTTGGGTCGCGCATTCGAAATCGGCGAAGCAACGCTCCTGACCCCTTCGGTAGGTGTTCCCTCCCTCACCTCTCCGCCCACATGAGCCCTCTCAGGCGGGCTGCTCTGGCCGAAGAAACGAACAAGCTGGGGAGTTGACCCCGCAGATGCCCTCGTTGACCCTGGGGAGCGGCTGGACGCCAGCTTCGGAGACGTTGTGGCTGAGGTTTTGGCCAAGTGCACGGTGGCCGCTGAGGCGGAAGTGCCGCCATGCGAACCGTCGTCGGCAAATCTTGGGTGATATGGCCTGCTCCATTGGTGTACCTCACTCCGCTCCGCCGATGACCAGGTTCTTGAGAGAGTCTGAGGAGGTTTCTGAACCGATTCAGCCTTGCCTGGGGGCAAAGTCTTCTTCTTGACCGTGATATCGCCTGGCCCCGTTGCGTTGGCTAAAGCTGCCCATGATGACGCAGGCTCCCTTGTGGATGTCCCCGTCAGTCCGCTTGGCAGGGGATCACCGGTGAGGGAACCACTCATGACTGGTACAGTCGCCTTGCGGAAAGGGAGAACAGATGCGTGCTGCATTCCGGGTTCGATGCTCCCTGACCCCTGTGGAACACTCTTGTCTGCCGGCGTTGTGGGAGCATCAATCACGAGGCTTTCGATTTCGGCGGAGTTGTCGACAGCGTGACCGGAGCTAGACCCTCTCTTTGAGTCTGTGTCGCTGCAAGAGGTTGGAAGTGGAGAAAGGACCACAGGAGTGGACAAAGGAGGGAATGTGTCGGGGTCTGCCCCAGGTGGCCTCAGCACATCGTCCGCATCCGCCCGAGAGGCAGCGACGGCCACGCTGTCCGCGGCGCTAGACTTGGGCATGTCTCTCATCTCAGGGTCATCAAGGACAGCTCTTGACTTCTCCTTGACACCAGAAAGCTCCGCGTGCTCAGCGGCTTCGGCGGTTTCTTGGGCTGGGGCGCCGAGGACCGTCGCCTCGGAGGCCAGCTCGGACTTTGGGGTATTGGACTTGGGAAGGTCGGAACCAACATCCTTGGGCGTACAAGTCTGAAGAGAAGGCGTCGACAGGCGGGAAATAGGCAAACCTTGCTCCACATCCGGTGGCGGAACCCATGTCGAAGCTCGCTGCAGAGCTTGAGGGTAATAATGACCCAGGTCAAGAATCCGTTGGTCCTGCGAGAGAGCCCCATCGCATTTCAAGGGACCCTCACGGCACTGCGAGGGGGAGCCGTGGTATTCCAAGCCAACTGAATCGCTGCCTGCGAAAATCACTGACGGTCGTCTAGCAATCCCACCAAGGATCGGTCCTTCGTATTTGACGTGTACCTGACGCGGACTGTCAGGGGCTTGGAGTTCCGGATGGGGGTAGAACTCATCGATTGCGTCCTTTGCAATCTCCTCTAGCGTGCAGTGTACTGCATGCAAAGCCGCACTGTTGAGACCTGATGTTCCTGTGCGGAAATGTCCCGACGAGGTTTTCGACCACATCTTGAGCTTTCCGAGCAGCGTCCTATGCAGTAGCCGCGCTGCTGTCCTCTCTGCGTAGGCACAAGTTTGTTCTTCGTGGTCCCGCGGTAGTCGGTACCAGTCTGCCCCAGACATCGAGTGCAGCTGGTACCCCAAGCCGGAGTGAGTGAGCCGAGGGGTGATGCGGATACCTTCGGGTCCCGAAGGCTCGAAGCGCGAGTCCTGCACTGAAAGGCCCTGGGTCTTTACCACACGCGGGGCAATAGAAAGCCCGGCCGCATTGGAAAGATGAGTGGCAATGGTAGCAGCATGAAACTGGGCTAGATATGCAGCGTCCGAGGCCGAGCTGAAGCACAGCCAGCGCTGTGTTGCAAGTAGCTTGAGACAATCCTGTACGAGCGTGAACGTCGTGTCCGCCGTCTCTGCAGACTTGTCGAGAGTGACCATATCCAGATCCGAGGCAGGCTGCAACCGCCAAGAAGGCACAATGAGTGCGGTGTTCGAGATTACTTGAGAGGAGCAGTCGATGGTGAGCACGGCGGGACTGCGCAAGGCCATGTTGCGTATGGAAAATGAGACGTGTCTGCGTTGCTCAGCGATCTTCAATGTGATGAGCAATTCGGGTGGTGTCTATGTGGACTACGAGGCAACGCCCGCTTTATATGCCCGACGTTCAACGAAGGTCAGGCGTTCATCCTTTGTGGATGTGGGGCTGTATTGCTCTGCGTCGGCCAAGATGCTCAGAGTCGACAAATGACCCAAGCTCGGCAATGCTTTTTCTGTCCTTGGCCGAAGGCTAGGGTGGTACGCTTATGTGTGAGATCCAGAAGCGACCCGCAGCTCCAACTGCGCCGATGCGAGCGGAGCAATCCTCATCGCATTTTCGGCAACGGCCAGTGGCTAGGGGGACAACACATCGGTCTGCGAGGGTGTGGGACTCTTGGTCACCGCCTAAGATCGCAGGATCCCGAAAAACCGACGCCGGGTGCGGGCCCGCATCATGCGTGGTCGGTCAGCTGCACAACGTGCAACGGCGGTTCAGTAGCGACATCACGGACCGCTGGCGAATAGAAAAGCCCCTCTTTGTATCCTGTCCAAACGTACGTTGGAAATGCTGTACGCTGCCCGGGGGAGAAGGGACGCATTCAGCGAACTCTCGTGAATACAGGCGCAGGCGTATGCGCCACCTTAAGGTTACGTCTGTCCCCTCTCGCTTCCTATCCTCGTCGTGTCGCTTTCGAGTGGGGCAAAAGGCTCCACCAACACGATGACGCGACGTTTGTCGTCAAATGGCACGAAGGCCTACCGACTCCAAGAGCAGAAGATCGCCTGATGTCCCAAGCGAGGTACTTCTGCAAGACTTGTGGAGCCGGCGCCACGCCCTCGCCACAGGCCGCATCGTACGGACGATGGCGAGGAGTTACCTCTTGGCGTCTTTTGCACTGAACAAGAAGATCCACCACGCAGCATGCCCCGTCGATCCCTGTGCAACAGCTTCAACGCATGCGCGCGGGTCAGCAACATCACTTTCACCGCAATCCCCCTGGGCAACCTTTGCTCTGGTCGAACGGACAAGGATGGCTCATGCAATCAGATCAAGTCCTCATGCTGCTCCTGGTCGTCCACGCAGTCCGGCGCCATCCAAGCTCTGAAGGACTCAACGGCCACGCATAGCCATAGCGCGCACATGTAATCGTATCGTATGTATCATACATGCATGCCCAAGCGTAACGACCAGACCTGGCGTGAACCGATTACGATCGGGGCTTCTCCCTGCATGTCAGCATGGCGTCTTGCACCCCGGGCTCCGCGGCGACTCACTTCTTCTCCTTCCAGAGGGCAAGGAGACCGACACCGGCGACCTTGACGACCTTGAATCGGACACCCGGAATATCACCCTTTGCCTTTCCTCGTCGTCCGAAACCGGAGATCAGGACCTCGTCGTTCTCATCGGTGAAGTTGAGACAACCGTCGTTGGGGACGAAAGCGGTGACCTTCTTTCCGTTCTTGATGAGCTGGACTCGGACACACTTTCGGATGGCCGAGTTGGGTTGCTTGGCCTCGACACCGACCTGAGGTTAGTCTCGTCCAGGTCACAATGTCCCGCCATGGCCGCAGCGCTTCCTCTGTTCCCCCATCCATCCCGGTCTTGATCTCCTTGCACGGCCTGGCCGTTCGGGCCATTCTCCTCCTTCGGCTTCACTGGACGCAGCCTCCTGCCCGCTACGGCCCAGGCCCAATATCCTCTTGCTCCGTCCTGCATTCGCGCCCCTGCTGCCATGCCCAACCCCCGTCCCGCCCGCACCCATCGCATGCGACATTCCTCCTCCCGATGAAAACCGCAACGCACCTTCTCGAGGACGATACCCTTGGCGTGGGAGCTACCACCGGTGGGAGAAGTCTTGTAGAACTTTCCGAGCGCCCGCTTCTTGTAGTTCTTGTCGGCCCATCGGTTGTCCCGTCGAGTCGTTCGGAGCTTTCGGGCGGCTTGCAGACCTCGGGGCTTGTTGGCTGTTGGTGTAAAGGATCACGATGAGATGTGTTGGGTGTGAGTGTTTCGGCAAGGGCGCGAGCGAGGATGGGCAAGGATGGTCGTGTGTAGCGCAGCGAAGGTCGGGTGTCGGCAGGAAGAGCACGAGGTCAGCGCTGGTCTATGCTATACGGTGGTCGATGTCACTCACATCCCATTTTGACGTTACGATGAAGAAGCTAGGTAGGATAGCCTTGAACTTGATAATTCACCACTCGCACACACACGCACCGAGCACGAGCGGGCAGCAGCAGCAGGACAGCAGCAGCACCCAACGGGCCAACCAGCCAACCAGCCAGCAACCCCCCGGTCCACCCGCCGCCCAGCTCACACCAACGGGCCCAAAACGCTCACAGTCGGCGCACGCCACCCAGCCTGTACTGAATCAAGCGGAATCAAATTCTTCGGCGATATGACCTCGCCCAGAACCCGGTGTTCTCGCTTGTGGCGCCCTTTTCGCAAACGCCGAGGGTCTTAACACCGATGCATACGTGAGGTCTGCCCGCATCGTCGATTGCATACTGGCAGGCTGCAATGCATACAGGGCGCGTCACTTGCCCTTGATCAGTTCCAGCGCCCTCAAGCACATCCTCACATATGCCACATGCACGGGCGCCTTCATTCCTCCTTCTCCCCCGCCCAAGCCGAACCGCGTGCGCGCAAGGCAAGCCAGTCGGTAGAACTGGTTTGAGATGACTTCGTTGGCATTGTCCGGTCGTTCCGGGGGACATCGATGCGACAAGATGTGATACACTGACGTCGATGCGGACTCGGGCTGACCGATGTTGATAGCCACTGATGCCATGGGGATGTAATGGTCGCTCGACGCGGCAAGGCGGACGGGGAGGCGTGGTAGCTCGGTTACGGTTCCAGCCAAGGTCTCGTCGATCAACCGGGTGGTCGAGTCGGCAAAGATCGCGCCTGAGATGGGCATCACCGTGGCAGGTACCCTGGTTCCGCTCGATCCAGCTGTCGAACACGAATCGGCGACGACCAAGGTAACAGGTGTCTTCGAAGACGGGCCAGTCCTTGTCCAGTCTGTCCCGGTCAATCTCAAACCATGATGACCAGACGCGATACTCACAGTCTATCTCTCCCTTGCTGATGCCCCCGACGGCGCAGATGCTCAGCCTGTACTCCACATTGGCCCGCTTCGCAAAGTCCACGAAGGACCGATACAAGTCCTCGAGCGCATCGTCCACCTTGCCCGCCTCGACCATCTGCTCGAGCTGGCTCCACCCTTCACCCGCGCTGTCGATAACGAAGCTGATGATCCGATCTCTCGTTTCGTTCCATCCATAAGCGCAGTGAACGAGCCTCCATCTGTTCAAAACGTCGTACGACCGTAACGGCCAGGACAGGCTGAGGTCGACCTTGGGCTCGTTCAATGGCGCGAGTGTAAAAGCGGGGTACTGCAATGATGTGACGGGGAGTTCGATAAGCGATCCTCGTACGGATATCGGCACGAGCGGCCGAGTGATCTTGTCGTAGACCTCCAGCGCCATCTCCGAAAGCGAGTCGTTGTTGAACGCGTGCGGAGGAACAATCTTGAGCACGACGTCCTCGGTAGGTGCCTGTACTGAAAGCAGTCTCGAGATGAGTTTGGCTAGTGCCGAGGGTTCCACGACGGGAAGGAGCACGTATACGACAGTATATGGGGCCAAGTTAGGCATCAGGGCGGCTTTCTGTAAGCTCATGTGAGACCTCGCGACAAATCCTGCTCACATAGGGTATCCGCAAAGCCTGCAGCGGGGAGACAGATGATCCCCTGCTTTGCCAAAGAATGTTTCGCGCTGCGATGCAAGCCAAAGTTGTTAGTCTGCACGGTGAGCCAAGAAAGCGCGAACAGCCAATGCTCACCTCGTAGATCCGACTCATTGACGACAAGAAGTCCTTCGACCGCCAGTCATCACTTTCGGCCAGAAGGAGCGCACTGACATCCTTCTCTCCGCCGAGAGGCTGTATCCCAAGTTGCCTGGAATACAGTAAAGCAGAGATGGCAACCTGGCAGACGGTATCGCGCAGTCCGACGTGGATGTTGCAAGGTGTAAGCGGCAGTGGCGTATCTGGGCCATCAGCTTCGTTACGCACTGTCTGCCACGTCGACTGACCACCCAGTGTAGCACCGAGCCCGATGTCCTTGTCAGCGTCCTCTGGCGTAAGGACGTCCAAGAGCATATCCCGCAGATGCCGGTTCGTAAGGAGCGTGTCGAACAACGTCGTGATGTCGACGCCTTCCAGTATCCGACTCTGCTCGACACCTGCGTTGCCAACGTCATCGACAAGAACAGCGAATCGGTTCCAGGCGTCTTTCCAGCCGATCGCCGAGGAATCGCGCCCGTCCCACCGCAATTCGGCGACCTCATCCGGTCCAAGCACGTCCACACCCTCCCACCGCAGTCCCTCCGACCCGTCCTTGTGCCCTGCCTCCTTGCGCGGAGTAGTCGCGAGCGAATCAAGGGGCTCGGTATCGATCAACGAAACCGGCGTGGGCGGCGCACCGGTGAAGTCTTCGCTGTCATCTTCTTCCGACTGCTCCGACTCGATATCCCACTCCGACGCGTAGTCATCTTTCTTGCCGTTCTTCTTCGATACGGCCTGCATGCGCTTGATCAGCTCGACGCGACTAGGCGACTCGGTCTCGGGCGAAGCGGCAGGCGAAGGCAGGCTGTACTTGAAAGACGTCAATGCGGGCTCGATGTCGAGCGGTTCGTAGCCAACAGGAACTACCTCGGCATCCTCGAACTCTGGAGGTGGGGGCGACTGCTCGAACTCGAATGTCACCGTCTTGCGGCGTACCAAGGTGTTGTTCTCGGGCGATGCGTCTCGTTGAGGGTCTGGGACAGTTTCTGTCACGGGCGCCGCGCCATTCGGCATCGAAGACGCGTCGACTTGCTCACGAGGCGGGTCAGGGACGAGTTCATCGTCAATCTCGATAGCTGCAGAAGCGGATCCTCCCGTTGCTGTTGGAAGACTGTGGACCGCAGATGGGACTGGGACCGCTGCATCTGCCTCACTGTCCGGCTGATCTTCGTCGGCCGTAGTCAAATCGACAGGAGCCGGGACGGTCTGTTGAGCAAGATTGGCGGAGTCGGCCATACCATCGACGAGGATTCGTTCTTCGGCTGGCGGCACTTGGACCTGCGGGGGCGGCGAGTCGAAGAAATTGAAGTCATCCTCCGTGACCAGCACCCCTGGCGCATCGTCTCCACCCGTCTGCGCACCACCGCCCCCACTCCTTGCCCCACCGAGTCCCGTCAGATCCTCCCACTCTTTCATCTGGGCATACATGTTCTCGTCGATGTCCATGCTCATATCGGGCTCTTCTGGGTCCACTGGCGCCATGGAGCTGATCACGTTGTCCAAGGCGCTCGTTTCGGATGGTCCTTCTTCCTTTGTCGGCTGTGTCGTGTCTGCCGTGTCGGACGGCTCGTGCGCTTTCGTGGCAGGCGGCGGGGAAGGCGAACCCGCCGAGAAGAGATCGTCCAGGTCGGACGCGGCGTCAGATCCCCGCCGCGACTTCGGTGAGGTGGGCGATGGTCCAAAGGGCGCAGACCCGGCATAAGGCGACGAGTCGAGGTGATCTGGTACCTCGGTCTCGGGCGTGATCTCCGCAATGTCAACCTCGGAAAGCGGGACATACGTGTTGAAGAAGTCGAACAGGCCCGTCGCGACCTGCATCAGGCTGTCCGGGGACGTGTCCGCTGATGGTGGGAGCGGCAGCGGTGGAGGCGACGAGCTGTCCGGACTATACGCGTAGGTCTCTGAACCTGTCGTGCCGGAGCACAGAGCCTTGGGCCAGATTGTCAGACGACCGGGATGACGCCGAATGTCATCGTCAGGATTCCAGTCCGGTTCTGTCGACACCCAGTAGATGCCCCACTGCGCCTGCCCCACTTCCAAATCCGAGTCTAGGTCCATTGTGCGCGGATCAAACGCCCCGGGGCCGAGAGAAGCGTTTATCCCGGCAATTAGCTCGAGGCGTTGAGCGGTCGAGGGGTGGTAGTCGCCTAATGGTACCGCGGACATTCCGTTCGGTTCAAGCGTGTGCACGTGCACGCCCCTAGCTGCCGAATCTTTGCGCTCGAGGCGATCACGAACGACCAGCGCGAGCCGCTCGTTTGATATCGGCCACAGGCGGCATCTGCAGTCAGCATCGCCGTGACACGCATACCCCGAATGACTGGACGTACTCGTAGCGGTCGGCGTACACCCGCTTGCCGTCCCGCCACGCCAGACCCTCCGTCATCGCCATGGCCAGTCTATCCCAATACCGCTCCATCTCCCCCGGCGTCCACTTGACATCGCACCCCCTGTTCTTGCTCGTTGACAGGCATTCCAGGTCGTTCCCATGCGTCGAGCACAGAACAAGCTTCCGGCAGTCCAGCGTGCCCCTCTCCGTGACTGCAATCAGCCGCGTGTCCAGACATCTCGTACCCCTGACCTGCCGAACAGAGTACAAGGCATGCGCGCTGACTCACCTTCCAGCGCACTCAGCTCCGGCAGGTCCTCGTTGTTCAACCCAAACGCCCATAGCGCAGGTGTCCCCTCCTCGAGCCGCAAGACGGCATACACTTCCCGGTCCTTCGCGTCCGGGAGGTGCGCAATGTCCGGTATGTCCGTCACGTCCGAGGTGGTCTTCGCGTTAAGATCCCTCCACGCGCGCTCGAGCACCTGTCCGCGTTTGGTGTGGCCGTCGCTCCCTTCTGCGTCGGGGACGGGGACGATGTACCGTGCGTAGTTGACGTGCGGGGACGTTATGGGTACGAGCTGTGTGCCTGCGACGGACGCGGCTCCTAGCCGGTGCGACATGATCGCCTGTGCCGGGAGGTGACTGGGTCCGGGCTGGCGGTTGAGCGTAGGCAGGCGGTTACCGGTCGAGCATCGACAATCCAGACGATGCAGAGGATGTGATGGATCCGGCTTTATGTGGTGTGCGAAGTACCAGTGCGCTAAGCTGAGGGTTCAAGCACAAATGAGATGGGTCCTCGCGTTGAACAGAAGCCAAGACGAGTGTCGGCCAAGTTGACGGCATGATACATCCGTGGTGCCCCATTCCATCGCACCCGGGGCGTCTGGTTGCTTCGCGCACCCGTCCTCCCTCCAGTCGACCAACAAGGGATCATGTGCATCACCCAGCCAGATCCAGAGCCAGCCACAGCACACGCGACGCATAACGAAAAGACATGCATAGTCAATCGAGAGCGACAGGCGCCGCCAGCCCATAAGGGGCCATGCACACGACCATCGCCCCACACGCATCCTATGAAGAGCTACTTGACGTATAAAGCGAGGCGTATCGAGTGTAATAATGTCCGTGATATATTTCTTTGCGCGATTTCGTCCGGGTCCTATCATCCGTCCTCCCTCCCCTCTGTGTGGGGACTTCCTCTTCCTTTCCCCATTCAAAAAGATCGTGACACGTCGTACGTCGTTCTAATATCGCTCCGGGCGATGGCGTGGCGTGGTCGGTTGGTCTGCAGACCCGGCGTCCGTCGCGTCGCACCTTCGTCCTCCTCCTCCCTCTCTGATCCCTCCCTCGCATCCATCACCTTCATCTTCTGTCCTATTTTCTCCGCTCCTCTTCTCTCCTCTGTATGTGCATCCATCAAGGGCTTACGGCTTGCTCAGTTGCTCCTTTCGGAAGAACACGCTGCCCGTCAGCACCTCATTTTCCATCAGCCTCTTCTCCCACTCACAAGTAACCGATTACGATGATGATCTGGCAGATGAGACAAAGCCAGAACTCCCAGTACTTGAACGGGTTGTTCTCGCCCGTCGAGAGGTTCCAGATCGCCGGGTTGGGGAACACGTTGCCCGGGCCGACCTTGTCCGGGGCAGTCGCCCGCGCAATCATGACCACGATCGAACCGAGGAGCTGCGCGCCAGCGAGCGTGGCACACACGTGTAGTCGGGATAGCGTTTGCAGCAGGATCATTCCGAGTCCGACACCCTGGATCGCGTCGAGCACACCAAGCCAGAGCCAGATACACGTCGAGCTGCCATCAGCCCTAACTCGCCACCTCCTGCCCGCGCGCGGCTCACATGTAAGGACCGGCGACACCACCCCAGGGGAGGTACAGACCCATGCCCGACGTTCCCCACCACATCTGGCACCACCGGGGGCATCCGAGACCGACCGCAAAGACGGGAAGCAACCACGAGTGGACCTTGGAGTACTTGATGAGCAGGCCCATTATCAGGCCCCAGACGCCGATGAAGAAGATGGCAATCTCCACGACGACGGCCCATCGCGGCACGTTGACCAGACTCCACAGGAACTGCCAGTTACGGCCGTACGGGCCTGAGAGCCAGTAGTTCCGCAGCACCTCGGAGATGAGGAACCAGATAACGAGCTTTCTTCGGAAGAGCGTCTTAAAGAAGTTGGGCACGTAGGGCGGAATCTGCCGTCAGCGCCACCCTGACTCTTCTACTTATCGCTGATGCTCACCTGGCGGTAGTAGTCGGGCAGCCCGAAGAAGAGCAGGTAGGCGAACAAGAGCGACACGACGCAGAGCGGCCAGACGACATACATGATCGCCCGCGGCGTCACATACGAGTTCGGGTCGGTGCCGTTGAGCGTGTAGCCCCAGTACCACAGCGCCGAGACCCAGATCTGCTGGAGACCCTGGACGATGCAAGCTCGCATGATCCAGACCTCAGTGGCAGCTCCGGCTTCCTCACCAAAGTTAAGACCGAAGAAGAGGAATCCGCCGGCGGACGCAATGGCGTAGCAGTACGTCGCGACGCGGGTGATGGTCTTTCGCGGGCCGGTGAATACCCCGTGGAGGGATGGGAAACCGATGAGCAGGAAGGCGACAGCGAACCTGGGCGTGAGTGAGTGGAACACAAAACGGCCGGGGCACTCACATGAGCCAGGGGAGCGAGAGGACGTAGACCGAGGGCTTCATTCGGAATAGCGTGTACCAGGCGAGCGTGGAAACGACGAAGATCGAACAGATGATGTACAGGTCGAGCTCAGTCTGCGTGTTGGATCCACCAAGCAGCGAAAGCTGGAACGAGGTCTGGCATCAGCAACTGTCCATCGCTGACACGATCCTCCTCGTTACTCACAGCGGAGATGAGCTGCCCAAGCGAGATGATGATCGCATACAACGGCCAGCCGGCGAGTGTCCGGCCCATGAAGATCTGCAACTTGGTCATTCGCGCGTCGTTGTTGCCGCCCTCGTCGTACATCTCTCCGCCGTACCCGTCGTTCGCCATCGTCATGTCGTGATCATGACCGGACATGGAGTAAGGAGCTGTAATAGAGTTCCCGGAAGAGGGATCTATGTCAGGCAAGGTCAATCATGGGAACCACGGCGGGCGCGGGAGGAACTTACATTCGGGTCGGAAGCCGTCTACCATGGAAGGCGCGCGAGACTGCATGAACGAATCACGCGACGAGCGGATCGACATGGCTGCAGTGAGCACGGCTGACCCGCGGAGAAGCTCACGCAACGCACCAGAAATCTTCTCGCGCTTGACCTCCTCGAAGAAGGCCTTTTCGCTCTTGATCAGGAACTTCTCGATACACAAATCGCCCTTCGAGTTGTCCGCGGACAGGTCTCGCAGTTTCTGCACAAAGCTCTGCGCAACTTCACCGTCGGAATCGGTGAACTGCCGTCAGCTCAGTCAACACATTACTCCAATACTCGACTCACCGATTCCATCGCCTTGTTCAGCGGCGAACTCGCTCCCTTCTCATCGACAATGCTCGAGATCGAGTCGAAACTCGACACACGCGAGTGCACCGAGAACGGCCTGCTGGGTGCGAACGAGTTACGTCCATCAACAGACTGCCTCGAGTCAAAGTACGGGTCGGGGGCATTTCGGCCTCCGCTCTGCTTGGAGAACTGCTTGTTCGCAGCGGCAAGGAAGTTGTCGTACGTCTGCGGAGCGGCCGAGTTGCGGTTTCCGTGGTCGCCATGATCGCTCGAGCCCTGGCTGGACGGGACGTCTTCGTCATCGTAGCCCTGGAAGAACTTGGGCTTGCCGCCGGCTTGCGAGCGGCGCTTGTCCTCCTCGTAGTAGAGCGGCGACGCGTTGGGGTCCTCGTCGTAGAATGACTCGGCGGACTGTCGGTTCCGTCGGTCCTTAGCGAATCGGTCGTGGTAGTTCGGTCCGGCGGAGAGCTGGTTGTTGTTCTCAAAGTATCCACGCTGCTCGTGCTGGGGCGAGCCAGACAGGCGTCGCGAGTCCGGCATGGGCGACGGCGGCGCCGAGTCGGGCGTGCCCGGTCGGTTCCATTGCGCGAGAGAGGCGTTCGAGCCACTGGCATCCAGCTGGTAGAACCCACTTCGAGGAAGCGAATCGACGGTATCGTAGCCCCAGGCGTTCTCGCCGGCGTGACTTCGCGACGCATTGATCGATCGTCGCTGGAAGTCTTCGAGACGCTGACGCCATTCGACGACCGGGAAACGTTGAACCGCAGATCGCGCACGAAGAATCGCTCGCTCCTCCTCGGTAGACTTGAGCGCCAGCTTGATCGTCTTGGTCAACTGCGACAACATGTGCACCGTAGCGCTCGATTCGACGGGGAACCACTGCACGTCAGTTAAGAATTCCACACTCAACTGCCAATTCGCCTCACCCAACCAGGCATAAGACCCAAACCACCAAGACGAGATCCAACACCAAGAGCACCCTTTCGTCCGAACTCGACCGCGACCAAACCGAACGGCTCGTCTCGCGACGGGATCAAGGCGAAGTCGGCTCCGGAGAACAGGTACGGCGGCAGCGAGACGAACTCTGGCTTCGAGAAGACTCGGTCCGGGTACATCTCCATAAGACGGGCAAGCTTCTCAGCGGCGAATCGTCCATACAGGTCAATGACGGGACCGACACAAATGAGCTGGATCTTGGGCTTCTTTTCGAGCAGGCTCGGCATGACGTCGGCGATGAGGTCGACACCCTTTTGCTTGGACCATCGACCGACGAAGACGAACAGATCGGCATTGGGATCTTGCTTGATTCCCGCCCATTCCTGCGCCTGTCGTTTATCCTCTGGTCGTTTCTTCTCGGCCTCTTGGTCAATCTCGATCTTGTCCACCGCGAGGGGCTGTTCGTCCAGCGCGGCGATATCCGTGGGATCGGGGTTCGGCAGAGAGTCGATGTTTCGCAGAGTCCAGAGAGCGGGGTATCGGGCCCACGATCGCTTACCGTACTTGTCGGAGACACCGGCGACACCGATCGACTTCTGGTGGTGCGAGATGAACGACGCAGCGGCGTGGAGCAAGTTGAAAGTATTACCAAACTGGACGTATTTCGAACAGACCTCTTTGGGAATGTTGAATGCGGCGCAGACCTCCTTCATCTCGTCCTTGGTTCGCAGGGGCCAAAGACCCTGGAACTCGGCGTTGTGGAGCGACAGACAGACGGGCATGATGCGCGGGAGCAAGTAGAGCGGGGCGAGCGCACCGTGGTAGTCGTTGATGTGGTAGATGTCAATGATGGGGTATCGTCGGATCGTCTCGGCGATGGCCTGGTTCCAGGTCGAGTAGAAGATGGCCGACGACAGGTCGTCCATTCGCTGCGGGTACGGGTCGGACTTGGTCTGCGCTCGGAAGACCGGCGAGTCGAGAATGACGTAGGTGATGTTGTCGAGCTGGTGCGTCTCGACCTCGATCAAGTACGGCTCGCCGAAGATGATGACTTCGATAGGCTCGGCGTACTCGCCCTGTGGGTACTCAAGGTCGGCGACCTTGGGTACAACCCAGATGAGGTCGACATCCGACATCGCTTTACCCATGAGCGTCGACATGACACCGAGACCACCGATCTTGACCTTGAGCTTCCAGTCGATGATCTCGTACTCGAGTGTCGCGATGAGGACCTTTCGTCGTTTGCCGGCGTCTTCGGGCCATCCGATCACCTTGGTTTGCTTGCTTGGCTTCTCGGCGAGGGCCAAAGCGCCCTTCTCCGACAGGTCCTTGTCCTTCTCGCCCTTGTGTCCGCCAATGATGGGGAAGTACGACGTCGCCTCCTTGGCGGGCTTGAGACCCCACTTGTTCACCTTGATCGAGTAGAACGAGTATCGGAAGACCGTTGCGGCGAGGAAAGCGGTAAGCACCGGGATGACCGCGAGCAAGGCGAACGCAACGATCGAGACCGTTTGGTGGCCAATGGGCACCACGGTCCACGCACCCGTCAACTCGTTGATGTGGACGTTCCAGGCCAAGTACGGTGCGGGCGGGATGGAGATGTTGAGGTAGTTGGGCTGCTGTGCGTTGGGTGGGAGTCGATCAATGATACCGTCTCCGTCGGTGTCGCCGTAGAAGTAGTCGTCGTACGCCCAGACGTTGAGCTGGATGTAGGTCGGCCACGAGGCGCTCATGGGGATGACCCAATCGTGTTCAGCGTTGGGTTCGCGGAAGTGAGCCGAAGCGCCGAGGTCGTATCCCCAGTTGTTGAACGTTCCTCGAGCGAGAAGCTGCGGCCACCGTCGCTGTCCGCCATTCCAGTTGGCGTCGGCGTGCATCACGTGCGCAGCAGATCCCGCGTACTCGGACCAGTACTGCACCTCGACGTGGTCGCCCTTCCACCAGAGCGTCTTGTCTTGGAACAGAGTCGCATTGAGCGTCGACGTCTGCTCGTACGGCTGCCATGGCGCCCAGGTCTGTCCGAAGTCGGCCGAGTATCGGAACTGGTCGGCGCCCGGAGCCTGGTGCTTGAGCGTGTAGGTATCGCCAGAGACGGTGAACATGTCGTTCGAGTAGTCGGCAGTCTCGGGGAAGACCATCGGGTTGTTCTCCGAGCCAACACGGAAGAGCAGGTGGTCAGTCGCATCAGAGTAGACGCCCGGGTTATTGTACGCCGAGAAGTTGCCAACGGTGATGTAGTAAATACCGTCAACGACACCGGTGACCTGACCCGTGTATCGCCATCGCGATGGCGCCACACCCGTGATGCCGGGCTCGACCCACTCCGCCTGGGGGATGGGTGCGCACGATCCTCCGCTGAACTGTGGGGTGGCGCTGACGCCACCAGTGGAAGCGACAATCGAGAGAGCGCCCTGGAGCGAATCGCAGTCCATTTCCGTATCGTACTCGATCACGATGTCGACAGTGTCGCGCGACGTCAACCTGGCGTCGTGACCGGGGGTGAAGCCTGACATGGTGGCCTGCTGCGGCAGCCATCGGTCCGCGGGGACGTAAACCTTATAATCGAACGGCTCCATCTTGATGCTCGGGATACAACCAGTGTAAGGCGATTCACCATTGTCAAAGAAGGACACGTCCGATTGGTCGAGTATGACGGTTTCGTAAGGCCAGAAGATGTTTCGAATCGATGTCCCGCCCTCGAACGGAGCCAGGATGGCATTTTGGTTACCTGTGCAGTCTTCCGACCAGGTGCGCGTGTAGTTCTCGTTCGAATACAAGATCCAGACCATCTGCGTGATCGTTCCGTTGCTTTCGAACGCGCCCTGGCCTTCTTGGGATTTGTGCGGCGCACGGCCGATCGACCACATACCAAGCTCAGTCTGAGTCGTGTTTGAACCGGGAAGCTGGATGCGCTCCGTCCAGTTGTTTCGCGAGTACAGGGCGAAACCGTCGAGGAGCGTCGGGTACTGGTGTCGGGCGAAGTGCTGATTTCGGATACCACGTCGAGCTTCGGCGGTCGGGTCAAAGTGGTCCAGGCTGTTCCAGGGATCGTCACAACCCGTGAGTGTTTTGTCGTACGGCATGTTGTAGTACTGGGTCGACCCCAGCTTGTAACAACCATGTCGCTTCCACGCAATCGACGAGACCATCGGCTGACGGCCGTACAAGTAGTTTGCCGCGCCGTTGTCGAGGATGTACATCTCCTGCTCCTCTCCGTACCATCCGAGGGCCATTCCAGGGAGCAGCACATTACAGATGAATTGACCGAGCTGTTGACGCTGCGTGCCGTTCGCAAGACCAGGCCATCGGAACACATCGTGGTTACCAGTTCCGAATTGGTGAAGCGGATCGAAGGCGCCAGTGTACGGGTCGAGGAAGTCGTTGGTCTGGACCATCTGGTTCCATGCTGTGACAAAATTGGTGTCGACATCATAGGCGACTTGGAGATTTCCGTCCATTCCCAGGAAACGACAGAGCGAACGGTAGATCGAGTAGTGGAACGCGACCGAGTCAAGACCGTGCACGTCTTCGCCTCGGAGGAAGTACTGCGACTCATTGGCGGTCACCGCGATGGCATCGTCAAAGTTTTGCGGTCGAGTGTTCGGGATGGTCCCTCGTCCGATATAGAGCGATCCGAACGTGTTTCCTCCCGTAACTTCTCCCGGAATGAAAAATCGGTCCTTGCCGAGCGCTCGAGCACAGTCTCGAGTGTGAGCCGCCCACTCCGACATGAAATCGACCGTGACCTGCGTGGCCTTGTCGATACGGATACCGTCAATGTCAAACGCCTCAATGGCGAGACACGAGAAGACCTTGATTCGCTCCGCGGTATCGGGTCGCCATTCTCGCAGACGATCTTGCACCGAGGCGAACTTGGCCAATTGACGTTGCCAATCCGGGAAGACACCGAAGGCCTCGATATCTCCATAGTGGTCAAAGTTTGAGTCGTAGCAGCCCGTCTTGCCCGGGTCAATGATCGATCCGTCGTCCAGCCAGAAGGTCGGGTACGTGCACGAATCGTTATAGGTATTGCTGAAGTTGAAGTCGGGATATTTGTCAAAGCCCCACGGCGCGTAAGGCGGCAGCTTCCACTCGAGCTCGTGCTCGTCGATCGTGAACGGAGCCGAAACGTTCAGGTAGCTAGGGTTAGCGGCTTCGGGTGCATCTAGCGCTCTCGCGGACTCACTTGCTGAAGCCCAAGAAATCTCCCATGGTACCGACCGTAAAATCGACGATGATGTACATGCCCCTGGCGTGCATCTTGTCGATAAGATCAACCCAATCTTGTGCTGTACCCCAGTGCGGGTCGAGAAGGGTGAAGTCGATGGCGGAATAACCTGGCGTCAGCGACCCGTGGCACGAGCGGGCGACACGCGCGACTCACTGTCTGCCTGCCATGGCATGTTGAGGAAGAAGGTACCAGCGATATAGACACACTGGTAACCCATTCCCTGCAGGTAGTCTAGTGACCGATCCGAAGCCAAACCCTTGACATCTCCACCCGCACGCAACTGCGTCTCCCTGTAATCGTGCTCATGCTTGAGGCCGAAGAAGTCGTTGAGCTCGGGCGCGCCGTCGATCCATTTGTCAAGCAGGAGCGTCAAAGTGGGAAGGGCCTGGTGATCAGCCAATGTGAAATGCCAGAAGAGAAGGTGACGGGGTGCAGCGGAGCAGGAAAAAATGGCCTTGCGGTGCACTTACCCTCCAGTTGGGTGGTGAAGGGGTATATGTCCGATTCGACCGCTCGGTGGTGTAGTCAAGAATGTCCGTAGCATCTGCGATGTCAGCGAGAATGCTATAACCCCCGGGGGGGAAGGGGGGGGGGGGG
>JAHXHD010000106.1:0-16274 GCA_019857685.1 Papiliotrema terrestris | reverse complement strand
CCCCTCCCTGTGCCTCTTTGTTCCTCTCTTCTTTGCTTGCGTGTTCGCTATCACTGACATCCCAATCTCGACCCTTCTCATCACCCCCGATCTACCTTCCGCTGGCCGGTACAGTTTATCGACTCCCTCACCTTTGATCAAGGGGCTCCCGCATCAGCTACGCTACTTGACCCTGTTGACCGGACCTACTGGCTCGTCCGTGTCATAGCGCTGCACAGCAAAGGTGCGTGAGCAGGGTCTCGCCTTTCGCATCCGGCCATCATCATCTCATCTCATCTTTCATCCTCGCATTGTATCAACTATCATTCATGTGAAACCATTCCATCGTGCTTCATGCCTTGCTGACCATCAGCTGCCTACACTCGTTTACACCCCAAACAACCCGTCATTATGCGCATTCCAACGCTCGCCTTCACCCTTTTGTCCCTCTCCCTCGTCACCGCCCATGCGCCGCCGCATCACCGACACCTCGGCAAAGCTCCTTTGGGCAAGAGGCACATCCTTGAACAACGAGCCGGCGGCGCCATCTCGAATGACACCATCGGCGCGATGCCGTCGAACGAGGCCGAGATGCTGACGCACGGAGCTGCGACGCCTACCACTTCTGATGTGTCTACTTCGTCTGCCGCCGAGTCTGGCAAAGCGGGCGACATTGTCACCCCCAGCTTGGCACAGACGTCCTCGTCAACCGAGCAGCCCCCCACTTCGTCGGCGTCGACGACATCCGCCGCGGAACCGTCGGTCGTTGAGCAGTCGTCCACCAGTTCCCAGGACGCAGAGACCATCATCTCGACAACGGACACCCCCATCGTCGTGCCTTCGTCGTCTGCTACGCCATCCAGCATCAACAACGCCCCGGAGACCCTGTCCGTCTCGCCCACCTCGGTCGCCACACGTGTTCTCACCTCACAACAACGCGACTCGTATGTGACCACCACGCGCACTGCTTCGAGCAGCTCAACCGCCTCGGTTGCTGCCTCCAACAGCAATACCGAGGAGAAGTCGGGTGGACTGAGCAAGACGGCTTTGATCGCCATCATTGTCGTCGCGTCCGTTGTCGGCGCCGGCGCCATTCTCGTCTTTGCCATCCGCAAGTTCAAACTCCGCAAGTCGAACCGCTTCGACAACCGATTGAAGCCCATCGACTTTAGCCCGCACAACGATGGCATGGGCAACGACGACTTGTGAGCAACCAACGGCGCTATATGAACATGCGACTAACGTGCAGCTTGGAGAAGACTCTTCACCGATCTGCCTCGAACGCGTCGGCGGACCGTCAACGCCAGCAGTTTGTCCAGGAGCTCGAGGCGGAACCCAACTACGTTGCCGGCGTGCCCGACCACGACTTCACGGCTGGCGCGGCGCACAACCACGCGGGGTATGGTGCCTATGACGATGCGTACAACGCGGACCCGTTCGCCCGGGCGCAAATGTACGAGTATGACCAGAATGCCTACTACCAAGACGACCCGCATGCGTACCCGCCCGCCGCCGGCCAGCACGTAGACTACAGTCATGTGGCGCACGACTACCCCACGCAGGACCAGCCGGCGGAGGGGTACGCGAACCTCCAGCGCGGTAACTCGAACGGCAGTGACCACGCGCGGTCGGCGGGCGGCCACGGACCGCAGCAGGCATACACCGACTTCCCCTCCCCGGAGAATTATCTCGGACGACCGACGGGTAGCGTCGACGGACCTTACGCTCAAGCGGCGCAGTACCGGGCGTATTAGTCATCTCTTTGGTGTTCCCTCCGCTGGTCGGCGAACATTTTCGATCTCCGACTTCCCCTATACTAGTCTATATCTTCGATATGTCCGCCGCTCATGCCATCCGGTAATGGTATTGGGTCGGCGGAATGCATCTGTATCATTGCCTGGGGAAGCATGGCGCCGCCCAGTGACTGTTCCGGAACAGCATGTGGTTTAGCTTTCTGGGATAACAGCGATGCACGAGTGACCGTGAAGACGAGTCGTGAATGGCCGGGGCCCAGTGGGCAGGAGGGCAGAGTGGTGAAATGACGGACGGGTGGCGGCGGCAAGGCGTTTCAGGCTGGCCAAAGGTGAATTTTGAAGGCCGGAGACGGTTGTCGGGTGGGCCGGCAAAGGGTTCGCGCCCAGGGCCGGGACCTGCTTCTGTAGGCGACCGCACTTTTGTGGTTTTTGTCGCGATACATGGACAAGTCGACTTGCTGTTGTCAATAGAATCTTTGCATCGGTACGTACGCCCACGCCGGACGTGGTTGGAGGCCCGCTCGTCGACATGCACGGCACTCCTCAAAGGACAACCGCGAGAACGCCTTACCGAGCCGAATCGACTCCGCCTCGCGCTCCCCTCGCTACTCTCCCTCGCTCGCCCACCCGCCTCAAGCCTACACTGGAAGAGTATCCCGAAAGTCCGACGCGCAGTATGCGGCGGGTATCTGATTCGGATTTGCGAGAGCATCTCGCGAAGCCGAAGCCGTTGGTGTACAGCACGGCCGGCGGGAGCTGGAGAAAGCCCAGAGTGGTCAGAACTGCACGGAGAGCCGCCATATGCCTCGTGGGGCTGGCTCTGGTCTTGTTCATGGCAATAAGAGCGCTTTTCGAGGCGGTTGGCAGTGGAAGAAGCCTGAAAGCCGTGTGGGCGGGCGAAGGGGACGGACTGTGTCGCTTCGTGTCGCCCGTGGAGGCATACCACCGCGACCTGGAACGACTCCGCCGGATATACCCTCATCGAATACGGCCGGACACATTCCCCAACATCTCCCTCGTCGACCATGGCGTGTCAAATACAACGATCGAGGACCACTTCTTCTCCCCCACGGGCCACTTGCATGTCTCGCCCAATGCATCGTCCCCGCACCCCATCCCGCTCTTGCTCGCCCTGGGCGAAAAGCGATGGGAGGGCCTCCTCGCCAACCAGAGCCGCACACTCCCGCAGGCCGTCAAGGAGTACCGAAGGCGTTATGGCCGCCCTCCGCCGCGCGGCTTCGATATATGGTGGGACTTCGCCATGACGCACCACCTCGTCCTTCCAGACGAATATGACCGGATCAACCTGGACCTCGCGCCGTTCTTCGCGCTGCCGAAGGAGGAAATGAAGCGCCGGATGGAGATGGTGGAGCACATGGCGGAGACGTTCACGATTGTGGTCAAGCAGGGCATGGTGGACATACAGATCCTCGATCAGGGAGGGTTGAAGTGGGATGGGACAATACCGAGGGCCAAGGATGCTGCATCGTGAGTTCATCCGTGATCACGAACGACCCATAAAAGCCGGGACCGAACTGATCTGTAGCTTGCTGGATGTGTTTGCGCGGTTCCTGCCCGACCTAAAAGCGACGTTCTCGATTTTTGACCAACCGCAAATCTACCTGTCATGGGCGAGGCGGGAATCACTAGTGAACCTGGGTCTGCACGGCGACCGTGAGTTGCCGTCCGGCAGACGGCCTGGATGCCAACACTAACGACAGACACGGCGCATCTGCATGAGACGGACAGCGCGCACGTGCGATTGTCGCGAAGTTGCCCGCCAGAGTCGAACCTGAGGATGAATGTCTCGCACCCAGACGGTGAGCCAGCGCGCCGTTGTGTGGAGTTTCAACTGACGGCAGTGAAATCGTTCATCTACGATAGCTTAGAGGCTGGGGATCTGTGCCAGAGTGGGCTGCTTGCAATTGCAGTCGCGAGTACAGCGCTGACCGTAGACCCTTACCAGGTCCCGCTTCATGGCCTCACTCTCGAGCCACACGGCCACGACTCGCATCCCAGACCGCACACGCAGCTCCTCCCGCTGTTCAGTCTGGCGAAAACGTCTATCAAGTGCGTTTTTCTATGACTTCATGAGACATCGCTGACAGCTAGCTCCGATATCTTGATCACTCCGCTCGACCAATTCCACGATAAGCCGGGCAAAGACCCAAAGTGGGAGCACAAGACCAGCTCGAAGCTTGCCTGGGTGAGCTAGAAGCTCCGCAAGATCGTGCTCGGCTGATGCACCAGCGAGGCAGCACGACGGGCATCAGCATGATGACCCGCGATGTGGACTGGCGCAGCTCGCACCGAGTCCGGCTGCACCATTACGCCAATAACCAAAGCGAGGCCACAACCAGCTTCCTCGTGCCGAATCTTGGACAGGACATCGAAGGGGACGAGCTAGACACAGGGCTGCTGAGCGCGACACATGAAACGGCGCCTGCCAACGAGATCGCCAACTTTTATTACGACATGTCGTTGGCCGGCGGGCCGCTGCAGTGTTCGGACGGCGATGGAACGTGTAGCGATTTGTGGTGAGTTGTCCGATCTTCACTTGGGTCTTGAGTGGGGCTGAAACTTAGGCGTGAGATAAAGTTTGCGGGATTCCAACCGTCGTCAGACTTGAACAAGCACAAGTTCTTGCTCGATATCGACGGCAATGGATGGAGGTGAGTCGGTGAAATCCTTGGTGGAGGCGTGAGCTGACCGGTGCAGTGGGCGATTCAGGCGGTGAGATTGGAATAAGGACTTCAACGGACTAGGCTGATATTCAGGCTCATGAGCACCAACTCGCTCGTCATCAAAGCCAGCTTGTTCACTGAGTGGTTCCAGCCTCATTTGATACCGTCAGTTCATTGAGCGAGATATAGCACGCAGCTCACGCCCAGGTGGTTCATGTATGTCCCCGCCAAGCTCGACTTCTCCGACCTGACGGATATCATGGCTTTGTAAGCTGCGAGCCGCGGCCATGGCAATGGATTCAGCTGATCGCTCAGCTTCCGAGGAACACCTCAACACCCCGACTTGGGCTTTGACGAGACTGCTGAGGCGCTGGCGCGGAACGGCGTGAGTGGACTTTTATCAGTTGAGGTGGTGATTGCTCACTTCAGCAATGCTTTGCCCGGCGCATGTTCAGGATCGAAGACCTGCAAGCCTACATGATGAGACTTTTCCTCGAGTATGCGGTGAGTATTGCAGTCGTCATGTTGTAGAAAACGTGTTGACATACAGCGAATCGTCGCCGACGAGGGCATCGACATGGTATGTTCTTGAATCTTGTTCATGTTGCCTGTTGTCGCCGGGTGTGTCCTCTGACAAGCAGGATTTTTACCTGGATGAGCCATCAAATCCTCGCGACTACGAGCTGGTCGAAGTGGAGTCGGACGAGACGCCGTTCGACGATGAAGATCTCCCGTACGTGGAAGACGTCATTGTTAACGAAGGTTTCCCGAGTGGCCCATTGGAAGGCGGTGAATGGGTCGTCGACGTTCTGGACAATGACCAACCGCTCCCATCGGGGCGATTCGGCTGGGAGCCGGAAGAGAAGGTCGAGAAGGAGGAGCCGGACTGGGATGGGGATAACGTTCCGGACGCGGTCGGCGAGGAACGGTTGAACCGCTTCGACTATGGGGATGAGCGGTCACCGACTGGTGATTTGCCAGGCGGTCAAGAGGTATTCGCCGCGGCGTGAGGAGGGCGTGTAAGGGGTGTGGGAAGCGGAGGACTGCAGTGAAATACATCGATAGAGGAGGGCACCAGGTCATATCTTACTGTGGGGACACACATCAACGATAGGTATATTACGGGTTAAGCGGGACGCTTTATGCATTGTTGTAGTATCATGCCGGCCATCCCACAAGCAGCGAGGACTGGCGCGAAAAGGGGATGGGACGGCTCGAGTAGCCGAAATCAAGCGCGTCCTCGCCTCGTTTCTGGCTGATTGACTTTCGACACGAGACATCTTCTCGCCGTATCATACTGGACCGCGTCATGTCCACGTCGGAGCTGCTGCCACTCTTCCCTTCGGCGCTGCATCCCGCACTGCCGATCGCGGCGCAGCTGTTGTCGACGTTGAGAAACCTGACGGCGCCGGGGAAGGGTAACGACCTGCGAGCGGAAGAGAGGGCGGCATTGGTCGGCGTTGCGGCGTTGTTGGGCTGTGAGCGGTACGTCCAAGCCTGTCTCGATGTTGAAGCTAGATGGCTGTCCATGCTCTGAGTACTGACACCAGGGTGCAAAGCAAGGACTTGTCCGAGAAGAGCGCACAGAAAGCCTGCAGCGTCTCACCCGCCCACTTTCGTTCAACGCTCGCGCTCTGTCGGCGGCTGCTCAAATCGGTCGAGCTGCCTGCTCTTGACCCCTCGCCCTCGCGCCGGACCCGATCGGCCGTCGCATCTGGATCTTCGACCACCGCAGGACCGAACGCGTCCATAACAGATGAGACCACAGCGGAAGGCGATGTGCATGCGACGGACGAGCAGGCCGGACTCCCGCTACCCACGCCAAACCCCGCTAGCCCACTCAACACCCCCCGCAAGAAGATAAAGTACTCGTCCGGAATCGATATCTCCTCACTCGTACGGAACACACCCAAATCAGTCGCCAAAGGGCAACACGAGCCAAACACGGCCAGTCCGCTCAGGCACAGCATGACGCCCTCGAAGCGGTCGGAGCGAGGCCTGGTCACGCCTGTGAATGAGCTGGACGAGGATGAAGACGAGGCAGACGTGCAGACGCCGACGAAGCGGGTCAAGTATGGAGTAAAGGGCGGAGTGGACCTTGATGAGCGGGTGGAAGTGCCGCCCGTGCTGTCCACGAGGAAGAGGCGGGAAGATGCGGGGGCGTTTTTTGCGCTCCGGCCCCGAGGGGATGGAACAGCGGCAGCGGACAATGCGGGAAGACTGGACTTTGGCGTGGGCTCCGCCGGGCCGGGGAGTGGTAGAAGGGGGAGAATACCGGTGGAGGATGGGCTGCCGGAAGTGCGGGCCCCGGTGAGAAGGGAGAAGATGGAGAGGGTGCCTGAGAAGCTGAGGAGGAGGAAGGACTGGACGTTTAGAGAGAGCGTGTGGGGAAGCAGGCAGGAGGAGGATGCTTCGATGTTGCACAAGGTGTGTGCTGTGCGACTGCCAATGCCGTCCGCAGACGCTGATGCGCAGCTGGGGGAGGAGTTACCGGCCTGGCTGGAGGCCAATGGCAGGGAGAGGTCAACGGTCGAGGGAAGTCTGGAAGATATCCTACTGGCCAACTTGACTCCGGTCGTTTGAGCAGGACCGCGGACGGACATTGCATGATTACAAGTTGTACATACATGATGAATGACGATGAACGACATCGCGGATGTGAGTGCGAGTAGCCTTGACTGGAGACCCCTATGCCTGCTCCAGGTTCTTGCTGAGAATCGTATACTCCACTTCCTCGTTTTTGCTCAATGGCTCGCCGTCGCTGCCTACCTCCTCCCACCCGTCCTCGTCGTCGTTTTCGCTCTCTTCTTCGGCCATCCGCGAAGGATCGATCTCATCCGGTTGGTACCTGCCGTCAGTAATGTCGCAGCTTTAAGCGTTGTGCTCACCCTAGGCGGTTGTAGAACTTCAGAGCCGTGCCATTCGCTAGACATGAGCGAGAAGTCGTGTTTCGAGGCGCACGCAACTACTCACCCTTCAAACACGTCAACATGCTCTTGTGCATCCCTCGCTCAAAGCCTATGCTCTCCAGCTCGTCCATGAGTAGCTTGCCCATTCCCTTGCCACGCAGAGATTCCTTGAGCTGGAGCTCGTAGCTGACGTGAGCGGATCTTCAATTGTCAATCTCGACAGCGCACCAATAGATCACCTCGACGTCGCTCGAACCGAGGGTCTCCTCCGTGTCGAACCGGAATGATGCGAATCCCTGCAGCCTTGCATCGTCAAAGTCGATTTCCTTCTCCTTGCCTTTGTTCCTGCTTAAGTGAGGAAGAGCTCCGGGCATGGCCACAGTGTCGGTGGAGGGTGATGGCGCTGTCGGACGTAGGAGTACGAGGAAGCGTGCCAGAGGGTCGAATAGCTCTTCACGCTTCGAAGGCTCGTCGTACTCCATCGAAGTTCCCCGGGACCTTTCGTCAGATCCATGCTGGTTGGGCGAACGATGAGACCGAGTACCAAGTCCGGTGACTGATGCGCGACTTACACTGCGGACATGTTCTGGTCGAATAGGGCGTATACAGCGTCTTTCGCTTTCTGTGACAGGTCATCCGCCCGAACAAGTTCAAGAGATCTGCACCGTCAACATTCCTCCATTTGGGCATATGTCGACACGTGCAATGACTCTGTCGATGATCCTATCACCCGGGGCAGTTCCGGTGCGAGCTCCTTCATAGAGGCCTGGCGTTCAGAGCTGCGTCTGGTTGATTTCAACGGCTTGCGTACCGCATTGGCTGCGCTGATCCGGGCAGTGGACATGACAATGTTCGGTCAAGATACAGAGAGTATGCGTTGTGAGTTCCGCAGCGTAGAAGGATGTTAGGTGGACGATGATCAATGCCAACGGGTGACCACAGCATATCACAGTCGGTTATGACGCCCGGCGGCGGTTATTGATTTCGGCCATACGCGTTGCGTTGGCTTTAGCTGGCGACGAGGGCCCCCTATAAAACACCAGATCGCACCGGCATATCTTTTGCCCCGACTGAGGTCCTCGCTCCATCCCTTCAAGGTAGCGCAACTATTTGGTCTGTCGCGCATGCATAAGGCCTCTCACCTCTCATAGAGACGCAGACGCCGGACCAATTCGCCACTCCACCACGTGATCGCCACGCGACGTGGGCCCCCCTTCGTGTTTCATCGTGAGCGGCTAAAGCATGGACCGTGTTCAGAGGCCGGCCTGCACGCCCATCTTGCACACACAAAGGTAACTTGCGGACCTCGATCCCCATTTACTACGCAAATTGTAATGTCTGCTTGCAGACAGACGATTGTCTCGTAGCACAACATCACAGTCGGGCGTGCAGCAACATGGTATCACTGCTATCGTTCTTCTCGGGCAAGAGGAAATCACGCCGAGCACCTTCTTCTCCCCCGGCAGACGCATTGGACCCCGGAAAGCAGACGGCAAATGACCGCCCCTCACCGCCTCGTAAGACTGGTGGACGCTTCCTGTCACTGCGACGCAAGCCCACACCCCGCCGACCTGCCGACATAGCGTCACGGAGAGCCAGTAGCGACATCACCAGGAGGAAGAGCACCAAGCGGGCGAGCAAAGACGGACTGCCGAAGCTCGCGTTGGGGTGGGAGCATGGATCGACGACTGGAGATATCCTTGGACTGGAGGGATTGGGGCGACCACCAAGGTTGAAAGTCGAGGAGCAGGAGGTGCTGGATGGGATAAGGTGGTCCCTCGACGACGTCGCGAAAGGGTGGGACCGTATCGGTCAGGCGTTGATGGATATCGGTGAGTCAGTGCACGATGCTCGGACTGGGCACCCCTTGACATTAATGACTCTTCTGAGTGTTTTGGGCTGACTCGAAGGCCTGGATACGCCGGGCATCTTCATTCCTCGAAGGCTGCCATCTGACACGGACAACCAGCGGCGCCTTCTCGCATTGTTCACTCTATCGGTCAATCCTGCTCTGGCCTCCTCCTTCCCGTCTTTGACGAGCCACTACAATCCTTCGTCGTCGTCTGACTCGGCCAACACCGCCGAAACATGGAATGATCGACTCAGAGCCGCCATTGCGGACACGACACACCCCGCCGACCTCGCCGAGAACCTCAAATTCATCTCCCGCCGGCAAGCTGTAGCCCCCGTCGACTCCGGCCTGGTCGCCCTCGATGTCGGGCTGTACACCTCCTTTCTTCGCGCGGAACAGCTGGCTGGCTTCCCTCCCGATAGTTACGACCAGCTCTTCGTTCCTCGCATCACGCCCGACGTCAAGGCCTACCTCGACAACGTCTTCCGCATTTGGGCGGCAATCGCTGCGCATGCAAATGCGAACGAGCTTACCGGGGGGAAGCTATGTCGTTTCCTTGGTTGGTGGATCTGGGGACAAAGAGCGAAGGCGGATGACTGGCGGACTCTGTACGAGGGCTGGGTGGACGCAGGACGGCGCATCGAGCACATCTTTCTCGCTTGGATCAGGTCAGCTGAAAGCCTTGTGTAGCTCGGAAGCAGCTCATCTGTAGGGGCCAATCCGTCAAGCAGAAGCTACCGACACGACTACTGCAGCTTGTGGAGCACTATCCGTATGGCGAGGTTCGGCCAGATGCCGATTCGTTGACATTACCGCCCTCATCAATCGCTCGCCGAGGCCTTCATCTTGTTCTTGCTTCGGAAACGCCGCTGCCCGATGTTGTCACGCCATATACCGCTATCCAAGCAGCGCTGCGTGCCACTATAGCAAGAGAAGATTCGCCGTCGTGGGCGGCTCTGCAGGGCGGCTCGAGTGATCGGCAGATCGAAACGCTGCTCGACGACGACTCGTCCTCATTCATGCGGTTGTTTCACAATGCGAAGGGTGACCCCGACAGTCAGGGTGCTCAGACAAAGGCCAAGGCCTCCGAATTCTCGGACAGTATCGTGGAGGAACCGCTTTACCGTCCGTTCTTGACCACCGTCGATGGCCAACATGCCCGTCGTCGTTCGCGATCTTCCGGCGACCTTCTACTTACTGTTCCGCTCCTCGGCGCCATCGACGCTTCGAGTCCGTCTTCGCACGCACCTGGAAAGACCTCACCAGGCGACTCCCCGCCATCTCGCCTGGTCAAGCAATATTCCTCTGGAACACTGCGTCCATCGCCGAAGACCGCCGACACATGGGACAATTTCAAGTTTGCAGGGTTCGGCGAAGGGGAGAGGGAGAGTTTCGAGCTTTCGCCGGCCATCGCACAAGCTGCGCTACGGCCGTCGCAGTCATCGCGAGTGGTCAGCTTTGGCTCGGACACGTCGGATCGTCCGCCCGCCGCTCCGCACCAGGGCAAGGGAACTTTTGTTATGGCACACGAGGGGATCATCGAGATCGACGATCAGTTCTTCCTGTTCGTCCACGATGGACAACTCGACAAGGTCACATTGGCTTGTTGGCCTTCTTTCGCTCTCGTCCGGCTGCGCAATCCCATTCCGCACGCAAATGGTGACATCGAGTGTGTTCTGATTACTCTGGAGCACAGACCCCCAGCTCGAAGCTTCTCGCCGATACCCAACTCGATCGAGCGATCAGCATCTCCCGCAGAATCCACCGCCTCACGGTCGCTCAGCTTTTTCCGTCGGTCGTCATCTTTCGGCCCTCGTCGATCACTTTTCGGGCCAAAGCCCGCGCCAAAGACATCCGCCAGCGCTTATCCTCTGCCGGTCCTGGCTGAGAGCGGCTCGAGCACGCCGGTTGGGAAGGAACCGCTGAGCGCTATCTCAGCAGCCCCGACCGAGTATACGATCACCGAGATGGGTGAGATGGTCAAAATCGCGGCGAACAAGTCGCCTGCGGCCGCCCCTGGGTCTAACGATCTACCCACGATTGCTGCTGTCCTTGATCCAACGCACGACACGAAGGCTTCCGAATGGGCGTATTGGGCGGAGGGAGGTGGCCACCTGATCTTCAAGTATAAGGGTTCGCATTCTGCCTATTCTCGGCAGGTACTAAGACTTCGGAAGCCGACGAGCCCTCTCAGCGCGCATCAAGAGGTCGCGACCCACTGGAAGGAGACTCTGCTGCCAAAGCTACTGCCTGCTCAACTGCTGTTGACATCGACGCCTGTCAAGCTGGATCATCAGTGGGCGCGGGAGCTGCTTGAAGGGGCGGAGCAAGTCAGGCCGGAGTTACGAAAGCTTGACAGCGGGAATCTAGCAGCGGCAATCACGGGAGATGTGATGGGCAGCCTCATGGATGACACCACCGCGGCTGGAGTTGACGCCGAAACGATCTTCTCTGTCGAGATCAAGGTGAATGGCAGCGCATTTGCCAAGTCCCGTCGCAAGCAAGCTGACGAGCAGCCAAAATGGGGATTCGTACCCCAAGCGAGCAATATCTCTCCGCCCGAAGCGGCCGGCATCAAGTCCAAACATTCGCGCTATGTCTTGCACAGGCACTACAAGCGAGAAAGACTGGACGACACGTATGACCCGCTTGACCTGTTCGCCTCGGACCAGGCCCGGGTCCAGCAAGCTCTGGACGGCTTATGGAGCATCTGGAAAGATACGGCCGGAGCGAAGAACAACTGGAGAGTGTATGTGAATGGCAAGCCGATCATGCCCGACCAGGTAAATCAGGTCCCGGACCGTCAAAGTGGCGCTTATATCAAGATTGATCTGTTGCCTGGATCCGCAGACGACTCCCTCGTCAGCCGTACTGCGCCGTTCCTCCTACCCGCTCTTCAAGCATCAAATGTGCTCCCCAAGCTGCGAGATCTGCAGTCATCGCTTGATCCGGTTGACATATCTACGCTAGCTCAACGATTCAGAGACGAGCACCCTGATGAGAAGCTCTTCGATCCGTCCATCATCGCTGAGCCCACCATCCCCGAACTCGACGCTGTCGTGGAGAAGTATTGCGCCAAACCTGCTGGCCATTCCGGCTGGACGCTGCGAGAACAGATGATCGCGTATGCCTTGTCGGCCATCTTCAAGGACTGCTCAATCTTCGTCACGATCCCGCTCAAGCAGCACGGCAATAAATGGATCATGGAGCCAGGTGCGAATGTGAAGATCATCGACCTGGATCTGAAGGATGTGGGCATGCTGAAGAAGTGGTACGACCTCGACGAGGCAATATGGCGATACTGGCTCGACACTCATGCCGTCCGTGGCGCGTCCACGAGCGACGAAGAGGACAAACCGGGACGCACCATCATTAATCTCGAGAGCGGCCCGAGCCCCACTCTTAGACTCAGTCCCAGCAGTCTCTCGGCGGTGGACGGATCTTCGACCAGAGCGATGTTTGTTCCTTCCCAATCCGCCAGCGGACAGGTCACTCCGACACAGCCGTCCACTCGCGAGGCGTCAATCGACCTCACTCCGGAGACGGTTCGGCAGACCCCGATGGACGCCGCGGCGATCTCGCCTGCAAAATGGTCGCCTGAGGAGCTTGCCGATGGCGCACCTTCAGCCGCGGCCGGTGGGCTGAGCCCCGAGGATGCTTTGACTGCGACGCCATCTTATTTGCGAGATGAGACGGACGCAGCGTCTCATGCTCCGGTCGGTGGAATGGCCGGCAAGGTCATATCGGATGGCACCATAGCCCCCGGAAATGGACTGTCGTTCCCGCCAACTCGGTCCGAAAGCCCGAGCGGTGAAAGGAAGAAGCGATCTCTCGCACCTTCGCCATCACCTACACCCTTCGAGAAGAGGCTGCCGGACGAGGATGCGACCCCGACCCCGATCCTCGCCCTGGACAACGCATCCAACAACGCGGCTACGGAGAGCCCCCACTCTGTCGATCTAGGCGGTGCGGCAGTCACGCACGTTGCCACCAGTCTTGGCGCCGGTGCGGTTGATCTTGCCGAAGGAGTCGACAACGCCGACATGGACAATGCGGAATCCGTTGCAAACGGTGTCGTCAACGATGCGGCGGCCAGGCCTCTGCCAAAAGCAATGGGGATGCTGAGAGGTGATTCTGAGAGGACGGAAAGCACTGGAACCGGCACATCCGGCATCAGCGCGCCCGTTGAGGATTTCTTCACACCCGCGGCCGATATCCCAGAGCCGCTCCTTGCCTCCGTTGGCGTCAGCTCCCCCGAAACGCTCGCCGGCGCGGCGAAATCGACGGATGGTGTGAAAGCCATAGCGAACAGGGACAGTGACGACAGCGATGTTCCGGAAGGCAGCGACGATACCTTTGGTCCTGGCCAGTCCATTCCTGGAATGGTCGATGCGCAGGCGACTCCACCATCGGACAGCGTGTTGCTCAGTGCACCGATGAAAGCAGCAGTCCAAACGATGGACAGCGACCAAGCGATCATACCTTCCTCGACATCATCTGCGAGCGAGCTTGTTCCCGACTTGGCTGATGGGCATCAGGTCGGTCATGCCGGAAACAACGCAGCCGATCGACAACCTGCAGACCTCGGACGCGAGGATACCCTCCCCTCTATAACAGCTCCGGAGGAACACGAGGCAGAATCGGAGCCATCGAAATACTCGCAGTCGTCCGCTGTCACCACAAGGGCTGGCTCCCTACAGGTGGACGACCACGACTCATTTGATCAAGCGGGAGACGGCCTCGCTGAGATTCGACGACCCGAGGATGACGGTGGGTATCCGTCGTGCCACACGTCGGAATATCACTCACAAGCAGACCAACCTCGGGGCGAGGCATGACCCCTGTCTAGCAACGCTGGAGTCCACAGCCCAGGTGTCACATTCGAAGACCTCATTTGATGCGATGCGGGCTGACGGCTCTCATGCACGAATCCTGTAGCCCACATTACTCTAAGCAGACTTGTGTCTTCATCTCTATTCCGAAATCATCTCACGCTTAATGTCTTGACGTCCCCTACTTTATGATAATGCATCTGCGAGTACTCTGATGAGGCAAGGCAGTTCTGCGAACTTTGGTGCACGTACCACATAAGGGGCATACATCATAATACGTTAAGACATGATCTTGGCTAACACTAAATATCTGTGAAACGTTCGACGGACGACATGACATAGGGGAGCGCCTCCACCGGCGTGGGATCGTCGAGCGGAACTGCATGCAGAGATCCTGCGGGATTGGCAGTAAGGTTCACATGCTTCGCGCGCTCTATTCGAATCTGAGGCCAGGTGGTGTCCCTATCACCGGAGACGGGGTGAAGCCGACAAGAAAACGAAAGCGCAGGTCAGATACAACTGCAGAATCACCATGCACCACGGACTGATATCAACCAGTCTCCTCCGGCTGCCATCTCGGGTCCTCCGGGTAGAGACGCACTCACCTCGACACTCTCACCTTATCTGTGCTGGACATCGGCATCCGCGCCTAGATCCTCCTTACCCCAACTTCGCCGAATCGCACCCCATGCTGCTGCTGGTGCTGTGGGGCGTAGTACGTGCTCTGCGGCTGGAGGGGATACACCACTCCTGGCATGCTTCTCCCCTGCACATGCGGTCCGACCTGGGCCTGCGCAAAAACAGGTTGAGCTGGACCGGTGTACTGTGGGAGATACATCTCTTGCGGTGACGAGCGGGGGAACGGCTTGGCGAAAGTATTGCCGAACCCCGGCGCGACACCCTTGGTGCTCCCCCCGAAGGGCTGGCTGGGGAGCGGAGAGGAGCGTCGGCAGCAGTAGATGAGGATGAAGCCCAATGCAAGGGCGAGAAAGATGCCGATGATGATGCCTAAGCTGAGCGTGTGCCTTGTGCCCAGGCGAGAGAGCGGTGAGGGGCTTACCGGCTATTGCACCGCCGCTGAGTCCGCCGCCCTCCGCTCGTCGGGTCAAAGACCGGAAAGATAGGACGGGCTGATCTGTCGCACAAACGCCAGGGAGGGTCTATCGATCAGCAACCGATACACGCACGAGGTCCGGGTCTAGGGAAGCCCAGGGCGGCGGCGTGTGCAAGAAGGAAGGCAGAAAAGGGGATGTCGTGAGGTACTCACCGGCTGTGTCGCTTGTATCGCCACCATCGCGGTATTAGTAGCGCTCACGGGGATCGCAAGATGGAGCAGAAGATCGGCAAAGATGAGCGGGGTGGTGGTGTAAGGATGAACTGTCTGTAGGTGGAAGTACGGTGTCTCTGGGTGCCCCTGGGTGTCTCGACGATAGAGAGAAAGAAGAAGGCACGGTAAAAAGACGATTGCGGCAGGTCAAAGGATCAATATAAACATGAACATACGCGTCATCAGCCCTTCATTTGAGACGGGACATAGCCTGGGTGCCTTGCCACCGGACTCGGCGCCCCCTTTGGGTGAGTAAGGTGAAAGGAGGGCACAGCGCCGCGTCAGTCAGGTCGAGTCGAGCCCAGGTTGCAGTAACGCTAAGAGGGGATTAAGAGCAGACCAATCCCTCGAAAGTTGAGTGATTTGTCTGAGCCCCGTCCGGGACCAAGGACCGTGTTGGAGATCTGGGATTGAGAGAAATGACGCGTGGGCTGTGCTGGCTGTGCTGCCTGTTGTGCGGCGGTAGCGGAGAGTCGATGACGACCCGCTTGGTTTCCGTCTGGGCACCTTGACGGAAACACGTCGGCTGTTGGGAGAGGGCGGCGTATACACCCGGCTTGTGGTTTCGCGGCAAGGTAGCCGAGATCATCGGTAGGTGGACTGGCGTGACTTGTCGAGATGTTCGGGTGAATAGTGATCCGAGTTCGATTTGCATGCCTTTTACCCCAACGGAGGGTCCCACTCAGCCCGTGACCTCCCTGTGCGGAGCGCTCAGTGCCCACAGAGAAGGATGCTGTATACTGATCACATGCCGCGCGGTTGATGTTGAAAGTCGAATAGCAGATCCGCGGTCGCCTCGATGGCTCCGGTAAGTCCGGCGGAATCGGCGAGGTGGATCCCTAAACGACCGACGATCCACCCTGCCCCACCCTGGCCCCATTTGGATCCACTCTGTTTTCTGCTGCACGACTGTCGTCTTCCAAAAGCAGGATAAGCT
>JAHXHD010001050.1:0-22389 GCA_019857685.1 Papiliotrema terrestris | reverse complement strand
CCCTTACGCCCGCCCACCCGTGTGCAGAACATCCCTTCCTATCGGCCTCGCCGTATGCCAACCCCGCCCCCTGAGATTGACGACGACGATATCGCCATGGCGGAGGACTTCGATCAACATGATGGGGGTCAGTACACGCAACAGGAAGTTCCCCCGGCGATGGATGACGAGCTCGTTCCTCCCTCTTCACCTCTGCCTGTCACACCTTCCCGTCCTCCAGCTCGTTCTCGCACTCTACACCCAACATCTCCCACTCCGCAGCAACCGAGCGCTCGCGAACGCCGTGCTGCAGCGATTGCCGCCGTGAATGATATACCCGCAGATGCCATCTTCCCTTCGCCGGTCCAACGTTTCCCCATCACGCTTCCACGAACGGAGAACTCCGGCACTCGGACGATCGGAAACGGCGCCGAGGCTGGTCCGTCGCATGTACCGTCTTCCCAGACACGATCCGCGAAACCGACCACGTACAAAGCAGGCACGCAGAGCTCTCAGGCGCCCAAACCGGTCGAGGCGTCCCAGGCTTCCGGAGCGCCCGGTGTGCAGGCTCCCAGGACAATTGTCGCGGAGAAGCGGTTTCCGTGGAGCAAGGAGGTCGACGATAAACTCAGGACGTACTTCAAGAAGCCAAAGTTCCGGTTCCACCAGAAAGAAGCCATCGACGAGACTATGGCGGGCAAGGATGGTGAGCTGGCGGTTTCGGATCTGAGTACCAGCTGACGGTAGTTTTCGTATTAATGCCGACTGGAGGAGGCAAGAGTCTTACATGTGAGATGCCGCTGCCGTCGTCGCCGCCGCGAAGATCGAGCTTACGATAGACCAACTCCCTGCGATTTGCTCGAGCGGAGCCACCCGCGGTGTCACCTTTGTCATCTCCCCGCTCATCTCCCTGATCAATGACCAGACGCGCCACCTGTGCAAGTTGGATATACCGGCCATTGCGTACACGGGCGAGATGGCACAGCGGGACAAGGACGCCGCGCACCAGCAGATGGACGCGGCGGAGCCTTGGACGAAGGTGGTCTATGTCACGCCGGAGATGATGAGTATGGGGGGAACCATCAAAGGTATCATGAGGCGGTTGGTGGAGAGGAAGCGGTTGGCGCGATTTGTTATCGATGAGGCGCACTGTGTCAGCCAGGTGAGTTCGCATCGCAGCAAATCGCTATGAATAAAGCTGACGCGAAGTGGGGGCATGATGTGAGCACCTTGGAATAGATGAAATGAGCTATACTGACATTGCTTTCAGTTTCGTGAGGACTGTGAGCTCTCCCGGTGGATCTGATATGTGACGCCGCTCATGGCAGACCTCAAGCTTGGTGGACTGCGTAGAGAGTACCCCGGGGTGCCGATCATGGCGCTCACAGCCACAGCGCAGAACAAGGTACAGGACGATATCATCCGCACGCTCGGTATCACCGGCTGCCGCGTTCTCAAACAGTCGTTCAACCGCCCGAATCTGCACTACGAGATGCGACCCAAGACGAAGAAGGTGATCGAGGACATGGTGGGCTTTATCAATACCCAGCCTCGCGGGTCGTCGGGAATCATCTATTGCGGCTCCAGAGCCCAGTGCGAGGATCTTGCGATGACGCTACGTGAGAAGCATAATCTCGGGGCGTGGCATTACCATGCGGGGATGAGTAAAGGCGATAGGCGAAAAATCCAGGAGGGATGGCAGGAGCATCGGTTCGAAATCATTGTTGCGACGGTGAGTCTCGCTGCGGGAGGATAAGGGGCGGCGGCTGATGGCAGATTGCGTTCGGAATGGGGTGAGCTGAGAGGCGCATGAACCGATATAGCTGACATTTCAGGATTGACAAGCCGGATGTGCGATGTGAGTGATCGCGGACGATTCAGCCTGGCCAAAGACGCTAACGGCAGATGTCATGCACCACTCGCTGCCTCGTTCGCTGGAGGGATACTACCAAGAGACAGGCCGGGCGGGTCGAGACGGGCTCAACTCGACGTGTATACTTTGTGAGTGGACTGTTGACGGGCATCTGCGCTTGTGCTGACTTGGCAGACTTCACCTATGCCGGTACGTCTTTTCACCCGTGCCAACCTGCTCTTACTGGTGATACGTTGTTACGCCGGGGCGGTTTCGATCGATATGGAGCAGTTGCTGACTCAAGACTATACCAAGACGATCTCGCTCATTGAGAAGGACACCGAGACGTCATGGGAGACCAAGCAGCGACAAAGGGCATCATGCGACGAGGTCCTCAAGTTCTGCAACAATAAGACCGACTGCCGGCGCGTGCAGGTCCTGTCCTTCTTCAGTGAGACGTTCGATCCGGCCGATTGTCACCTTGGCTGCGACATCTGCCTCACGCGCGACCAGAACACGTATCAGGACGAGGACGTCACGTCGGACTCGCAGATCATCCTGCAGATGATGCAGAGCTTCCCCCCCAAAGAGCGCATCACGTTCACGAACCTCGTGGACTGCTTCCGCGGGAAGATGGCGGGCACGAAGGGTATCGGGCAGAACCCGTTCTTCGGTGTGGGTAGGCAGTGGTCCAAGGAAGACGCAGCCCGGCTGGTCCAGCTGTTGGTCGTCGAGGGTGGTCTGGGCGAGTACAACGTCGTGAACAAAAGCGGGTGGTCGAACTCTTATCTCCGCGTGAGTCGGGCAGGGCCTGGTATGCAAAACACAGAAAGAGGATATGATCGCTGACGGCAGCTCGGGACAGACGCTCGGGACATACTCGGCGGGAAGAGGACTCTGCACATGTCGTTCCGCGCGACCACGTCGCCAATGAAACAAGCCAACAAGGTAGTCAAGCGAGGACGGACAAAGTCCGGTCAGCCGGGGATAGCGACGTACGCTACGAGGGTCGCAAACCCCATCGCCCGGAAACGGAGCGAGCAGCAGGTGCTTGAGGAGGAGAAAGAATTCGATAACGCTCCGTGGGGCGATACGGACGACGAATACAACCCGGCCGACGGCGATGAGAGCGACGAACGCGATGGTCCGGTCGCTGGGCCCAGTCGTTCGCGTTCCACCCGAGGAAACGCGTCAATTTCGGCACCGGCAGGACGGACTCGCGCGAGGGCGAAGTACGGCGGCGAGCTGGAAGATCCAATAGAGCTGGACGAGACGGATGTGGAGGAGATACAGGACGATGAGGACGATAGTATGCCCTTGGCCGTGAAGAGGCGCAAGGTCGCGCGCAAGGATGTTAGCGGCCCGTCGACCAGTATGCGACTGACGAGGGAGAGCCAGGTGGCTGCGCGGTCGCGGGCTACAACGACTTCGACCACCCGAGTCGAGCCGCCGTGGGAGCAGGGGTTCGGGCAGGGCGCGAGGGGAAAGAAATTGATCGATATTGTGGGGGAGGAGAGGGAGATGGATCAGTCGCGTCAGGCGAATGCGAGTCCGGCGGAACAATGCTTCAAGGCGTTGTACGCTGTCGTCAAGAGGGTGAGTCGAGCTTCCGAAGCCATTAACAGAGCGCCTGTCATTTCTCCGAGACGCCGAGAAGAGTAATGGGTCAGAAATTGACGACCAGGCTCAGAAGAAGGACAACCGGTCGCCCAAGATCGACGATGCGACGTTGCAGATGATTGCGCTGATCATGCCCCAAAGTAGGTCTTGGTCGTACATGAGGACGACCACGAGCTCACGGCAGATATGGTATCGCTCAGGAAGCTCGAAGGGGTGACAAAGGCGCAGGCTGATGTGAGTTGTAAAATCCCGCCTGAAGCGTCGCACCGAGTCCCAAGATGTTTCCCGTCCCACACGGCGGGCAGATGGGCATTTCCAACGTATGTGATCGTGACTGACCACAGGCATACGGAACGTTGTTCCTACCGCATCTGATCAAGTACAAAGGCTTCGTCGCGCAGCAAGAAGACGACGAGGTTGGCGCGCGGGCGGTACCCAAGTCCGCTCCGATACGGCCGACTGGTACCCTGTCGACGCTTTTGGGCGGAGTCAAGCGGTCTCCGACCAAAGGCGGCAAGCTCGCTGCTAGAGCGGCCCCTGGCGGCCTCACGCGCAAGACTTCGTGAGTCGGCGGCTCTCCCAGGTATCGGTGGAGCGACACGCGCTGACGATCAGGATCGCTCGGACCAACTCGGACGTCGTTAAGGGGATTCAAGCGTTCAAGTATACTCCGGTTTCGGGTGGAGATGGCTCCGTCCGACCGGCGCCGACGACACCTGTGACGGGAAGTAGCGGCAGCGCGGGCGCGGCGCGAGGACCTGTGGTGATCTCGAGGAAGATGGGGGATCGACCGAGGTTCTGAGGATGATGATGGGGTTGGCCAACAATAACAACAGTATGTACATCATGCATTTATGGCTCATATGTTTACGGTGGGCCATGGTAGAAGGTACAATATGGAACAGCGGATGGGTGGACGGAACAAGAGTGTCAGAAGGTCAAAATGCTGCACCCTGGCGTCGCGTGTTTTTGAATTGCAGACCGGGATTGAGTGAGGCTGACGAGTAAGCTTGAACGTGACTTTTCGCGAACAAGCTCACCGTGAGAGCGCCTGAAACTGGAATGGGAACTGGATAGTGGATTCTCCCAAAGGATGGCTACATCCTGCTGTCCGATCAACCTCAGGATTGCGTTGACGATTCCGCGCGGTACTCACGTCTCGGTCATGCTGCCTTCTGAGCCCTCAAGCTCAGTCGATCGAGGTGATTCGGCTGTCCTCCCGTGCGCCACCCGTCCCTTCCCCACTCGCGTCCCCCTCATGTTCATGGTCGTTTCGGGGCGCGTGCTCCCCACGCCCCTCACGCGCTCGTCCCCTCTTTGCTTCCTCCACCGCCTCGTCAAGCTGAAACGAGACCCGTCTGCCCGAGCTCCTCCGACTGAGCTCGCCATCGCCATCGCCATCGCCTTGCGCATGCTCGATGACCGGGAACGGATGAGCCAACATCGCTCGCTCCCTCAGGCTTGATATCTCCCACTCCCTTTCCCGGTCCTGCCTCGTTGAGGGCGGAGTGAGCGGGTACTCTTGCCCTGGGTAGAGCGGCGGATACTCGATTGTCCAGTCCCGAGCACCGCCGGGCAGCGGGGGTGGACCCCGTTGACGGGCACGTGCTTGCTCCTCCTGGAGTCGAAACGCCTCTGACATCTGCCAGGCAAGCCAGACAAACGAGATCGTGCAGGCCGCGAAGAGGAGGGGGAGGGCGACGAAGAGCAAACAGAAGAGGCCGATCAGGGTGGACTGGAAGCGTTGAACCGCGCGAGGCAGCTCGGGGGATTGCGGGAGCGGCATCTTGTTGGTTGTATGACGGTTCTCGTAATAAAACGGAGGGATTGTCTTGAGCTGGGCGTGGGTAAAATGTCCCTTCGAGGGCGCGCGTGTCGACGGCGAAGCTGCGTGAAGTGCGGAGCGTGTTCCTGGGGTCGGGACGCCGCTGGGAGGACGTCAAGGTGTGGGCCGAGGAGTGTGGTGCCTTGGGCGAGTGGTTGTCGAGAGGGTAGTGGCGCAGTGAAGTCTTCGGTCTGTGGCTGGATCACTAGCTTTCGACCAACGGTCAGACGTGAGATGAGGAGGTGCTGGTGTGAAAATCCCCACCGGGGAACCCAGTCCAGTCGGAAATCACTCGCGTGTGCGTGCGCTGGTGCAGATCTCATCTGGAAACAATGTTTCCGACGGAGCGGATTTAAGCCTAATCCGATTACAAATAAGTTACCTCTCTCGTATGATGAATCCATCGCGCGTCGATTTCAGGGCAAATCCGTCGGAAACGGTGGATGAGTGCCTATCGTCGTGCACGCATTGATTGCTCATCCCGCACCGCCCATTGACACGGCACATATAGGGTGCCAAGCATGCAAGCACAATCCTCATCTGTCCTTTCACTTTGAACATCCAACTCATCTCTGTCTCGCCGCACCCATGTCCAAGACGCAGAACATCGTCATCATCGGCGGTGAGTATTCCCTCTGTTTGCTCGCTTCGTCTCGCCGATCGGACAGCTCACAGCAGGCTCGGTCGCCGGGGGTACCCTCGTCAACGAGCTCGTGCCCAACATCCCGGACACGTATCGAATCCTCCTCATCGATGCTCATGGATACTCCACATGGCCCGTGTCGAGCGCTCGAGCTGCAGTCGTCCCAGGTGAGCTCGTCGATGCTACCATTCTCGCAGGCACGCACGCCCAGGCGTCGCACTTGCCCGGGACGCCGAGAGCCCGGGAAGGAACCGTATGGCTGATGTTCAGGATGGGAGAAGCGGGTCGCCGTGCCCCTGACGAAGGAGACGATCTTCCCTGCTGGCTCGATCCACGAGGTCATCGCGCCCAACAAGGTCGTCGAGCTAAGGGAGAGCTCGATCGTGTTGGAGCATCCTTTTGAGGGCTCGACCGAGGTCCCTTTCTGGGTGAGTCAAGGTCTGATACAAAAAGATCATCCGCGGACCAGGAGGTCGTGGACTGTGCGGCAAACGTCCGAGCTACGAAGTCGATGCTGACGGGCAGAAAGCGATCATCGCTACGGGAGCGCAGCAGCCGTCGCCGATGCGACCTGTGCCCGGCTCGACCGAGGAGGAGTATCTTGGCGCTTTGACCAAGCTGCAGGGGGAATTTGCACAGGCCAAGAAGATCCTGATCGTTGGCGCCGGGGCTGTTGGAGTCGAGCTCGCTGGAGTGAGTTCCGCTCCTTGCCATTGGACCATCAGGCTGTTGTCGAACATGCTTGCCGTTTCCGAGTTTTACTGCACCCCCTGTATCCCCTGCACTCCTTAGGCTCGATATACACAAGCTCCATTCCTCCTTCGTATCCTGATCACGGGCGCCTACTGACGGCAGGACGTGCGCGAGCGCTTCCCGGAGACGAGCATCACCATCGTCCACGCCAACTCGAGCGTCCTGCACCCCACCGCGAAGCAGCCCGATCTCAACTCAGGCCACTTCAACTACTCGTCCCCTCCCACCTCGGTCAAGCTGTCCAAGACGCTCGAGGGCCTGCTCAGGGACCTTAAGATCGAGCTCGTCTTCAACGACAAGGTCGTCATTCCCGTCGAGCCCTCGGACGACGCGGGCGCTTGGGACGGCTCGTTCGGGCTGCAGTCGGGCTTGAAAAAGGTCAAGCTGCAGAGCGGGCAGGAGCTCGAGGCGGACTTTGTGTTTGTCAGTATCGGGAACAAGCCGAATGTGTCGCTCGTGGAGAATGTCGACAAGGGAGCGATCACGCAGGGGCTCATTGCGGTCGATGAGTATCTCAAGGTGGGCACACCTCCCGATATGCCGAGTCGAAGCTGACGACAGGTCGTGTCCCAGTCCGAGAACTCCATTTTGACAGCCAGCTATTACGCAATCGGCGACTGTGCCTCTTCCCCTGGGTGGAAAACCGGCCAAGGTGCGCAGCTCGAGGCCGCCGGCGCCGCTGCCAAGTGAGCTGCCTCCCCATCAAGCATCGTGCCCAGCTGACGAAAGCATCCTCGCCGAAGTCAAGGCCAAGCCGATTAAGCCCTTCTCCCGGCCAAAGCCGTACGCCATGGTCCGTGCAAGATGATGCGAAGGAGTGCCGCGCTTACACCGCAGTTCATCCCCGTCGGCACGACGTCTGGATCTGGAACACTCGACTTCCCCTTCATCGGCACCGTCCACGTTCCTGGATTTGCCGTCAAGTTCGCCAAGGGCAAGAGGCTGCTCGTGGAGGATCTGTTCATTCCTCGATTCAAGGGATCGAAGAAGCCCACCGTACCCGCACCGCCGGCGTGAAGCTTAGACCGGGTGTGAAGCTGGGCAAACGGGAGGATCTGCGATGCCGGAGGAGAGAGGGATGTATACACATGAGATGATATAATCAGCTAGCAATTGTAAACAGATACGGTGTGAATGTGAACATGGATAGCAGCCATCCCCGCTCAGTCCCCTCGAACACTCTTGGCGGCCTTGTATCGCAGGTTGCCTTTCTTCCCCGCCTGGGTAGCATTCCTCAACTGGGTCACCGAGATTCCAAGCTGAGTGTTGGCGCATGTCGTGGCTCTCCGAGCTGAGGGCGAGGGCCACCTACCTTGGGGGCCAGCTCGGTGTACGAGATGCTCTTGAGTCCGTGGGCGAGGATTGTCTCGATCAGCGCCTCGCGCTTGTCAGGGGTGAGCGATCCGTTCTGAGACAGCCGGGAGCTGGTCGTGCCTTCTTTCTTGACCGGAGTAGACCCGGCGGCTTTGACTTTCTTCGATGGCGACGGCCCGGGAGTGGTGCTGTTGGAGCTGATACTGGATGGGGCATTGCCGAAAGAGGGCGAAGGGGTAGAGGGCGACCTGTTTTCTCTTTTGACCTATCGTCAGCCATCAGCGGAACCTCGAGGCTAACGGAGACCGAGCGGGATACAGCGCATGGGAACTCACTGCGACCATGGTACTGCTTCTACTGCCGGGCGTTCGAAATGCGACACTGGTAGGTGATGGGTCTGGGTGAGAGTACAGAGCGAGAATCGTCATGTAACGGGGAGACAACTCATGGACGCATCAGAAAAGGGTCAAGGGGGGTCTAGCTTGCGCCCCTCGTCGAGCAAAACTGCCTATGACGCCGGAACGCCGGCGTGCCGGATCCCGCTGCAGAAGGGCGCGCGATGTTCTTGTCAGTCTTCGCATCATGCAATGCATATCTCCAAATATGTATGCACTGTCAGGAATTGAGTCATCTACCTCTTGGTGCTCCTGGCGGGAGTCAGCGTCATCTGTCTCAGGCATGACAATCAACGGACCCAGTGGCAGCCGCAGTCTTCGCGAACTCGATGACCTTCGCTCGCAGGTTGTTCCTCCCTTTGCACATCGCATCGCTGAGCTGCTTCTTGGAGAGTCTGGTCTGTTGTTAGACGAGCATTTATGTCCCTTGGCGGCATAGGGACAGCGTACCTCCTGGACGAGGTCATCTAGCTTGGCGTATTGCCAGCCGATGGTCAGAAGGCGCTCGATCAGGGTCTCGCGGCTTTCGGGCGTCCAGCCGGATTTGGCCGGGGAGGGAGTGGCGGGAGTGTTCGCGGTTGCCGGCTTCTTCTGCTTTTTGGGCGTGGACGGAGGAGCGGTATCGGGTGAGGTTGGGTCGAGTTCGTGCTTGATGGCCATCTTGCTTAGAGTCGAGGAGTGGTGGACTGAATGACGCGGTGAGGGAGTAGAGGGAAGATCGATCAAGCGAAACCGCGGAGGTACAGACGGGGTGCAGCGGGTCCGGGCTCCCGGTCATGACGACCGATCTGCACGCAAAGGGGTGGGAGGGGAGCTAGTCCCACCCTCAGACCTTGATGCGCCTTGGGCGTCATGTCCGCACCTTGACGACGGGCGGAGCGACGGTAAACGAGGGGCCCGAGAGAGTATTGGCGGTCGACGTGAAAACGCTTAGCTTTGCTCATTGAAAACCCCCCCGCCATCACCCGACACTCCCATCACCTTCAGCACTGCTATTCAGCGATACACCCCATACGTGACGTTCGAAGCATACCGACTCAAGGAACAATGAAGCGATCCGCATCGTCCTCCCTCTCGTCTACCCCCGATCTCGACGCTTCGTCCGATTTTGCGCCCTCGCCGCCGTCTTCGACTCTCGTCATCACTCCAACAAAGGGTGCAGCCCCTCGCAAGAAGGTCAAGACCGAAGGGGGCTCGAATAACATCGCCGACGGCAAAGACATCAAGCCGAAGACCTCGATATCGGGTAAAAAGGGTGGAGCCGCTGGTGGACCGTGGACGCCTGCGAAAAAGCTCGAGTTCGCCGAGCTGGTCATCTCCCGTGGCATTGCCAGCATGTCCGCAGACGACCTCGCTAAGCAGGCAAGTCGCTGCTGTGGAGATGCCAACGTCTATCCTGGGCTGACTCCAGCTGGGCCTCACCAAGCAGCAAATCAGAGACGCGACGCAGAAGGGAAAGAACAACCTCCGAGCGAGGTTGATCGCTGCGGCGGAGCGCGTCTAGGCAAGACGACAAATCCCATCTAATTGGCTGGAGGTACAGGGGGCGGAATCGTGCGGGACTGGGTGGATGTGTATACATGCAGTAACATCTCTATGCCAGCCTTACTTCTCTCCGCTTCTGCTCCCAGTCTGAATGTTCTGCTGGCCGGTATGAAGATCGCGCGGGCGACAATCACAGGGACTTGGCGAGGTCGACGACCTTCTTTCGCAGGTTGTTCTTCCCGGTCCTGGTCATGTTCCTGATCTGGTCCTTGCTCACCCCGAACTGCGCCTCAGCCCAATATCACCACAAGTTAGAGTACTGAGCCCCTGCCGGTACTCACCTGGACAGCGAGGTCATCCAGCTTTGAGTGGGCAAGACCGACAGCAATCAGGTGTTCGATCAGGCCTGCCTTTTTCTCCCCGGTCCATTCCCCAGACTCGGTCTTGCCGTCGTCGCTCTTTCCGCCCTCACTTTTCACGGGCGAAGACTTGGGGGAGCCGTTTCTATTCATGGTGGGCGTCGTGTGCTGGACGAAGACCGAGGGGGACGGAGAGGACGAGGCCGGGCGTTTGACCTGGTCTCGTCAGCTACTGTCGGCCATATGCCACAACGCTGATGGCGGCGTACCATGGTGGGCTTCGTGTTGTGTCTTAGGGTGGGCTCTGTTGCGTAGGCAATGTGGAAATGCGAAGAGATACTTGGAGGCGTCTGGGGATGCTGGCGAGGAGATGAAAGCATGAACAAGTCTGTCGATCATCGACGGGCGGACCTGTGGCGCCCAACGCTAGACCTCGGGCAGAGCCCAGGGGTGGCCGCGAGCCCGGTCGTTAGGTCCTTTCCGTGGACGTAGCAACTGGTCACAGACCAGGCCTGACGTGGCCTCTGTGACTGTGCACAATGTTCGACTATGCGTCGTCAACCAACTCACAAGCACCTGCATCGGTCCACACCCCCTTCACCAACCTTCTGGCATCATGTATGATGGCTCACACAACTCCGACACTCAAACGACCCCCAGCCTCGTCCCGGTTGCGGGGCTCTACTAATAGCTAGTCTCTTCCCCGACCACACAAACTTCCCCGAGCCCCGTCACCACGCCCAAAAAAAGCGTTTCGCCCAGAAAAAAACCAAGACCGCCTCATAATCCCCGAACGCCAAGCCTGATATCTCGCCCCAGAGGGCTGACACCAATGGGCCGCATACCCGGGAGAAGAACGCTATGATCGTAAACAAGTGTTGGATACGTTCACCCCATACTACAGAGCATGCATATCCTGATTCTCGTTCCCGGCTGGCCCCGGTTCAGAGGCGTTCGTAAGCATTATTGCGTGAGAGCCCACGCGAAGACCTTCTGGCGCAGGTTCCTCTTCCCTTTGCCCATCATGTTGTGCACCTGCTCCTTGTTGACCCCGAACTATTGTCAGTTAGAGGTACAGAGAAAGCAAGGCGGTCGTCACTCGCCTGCGCGGTGAACTCTTCAGCCGTGGAGTTGGCGAGGCCGACCGCGATGATGTATTCCAGCAGCTCGGCCTTCTTCTGGCCGGTCCATTCCCCAGCGCCCGAACCAGTCTTGGTCGCGTCCTCGCTCTTCACCGGGGATCCCTTGGCCTTTCCAGGGGTGCTAGGAGTCAATTTCGCTGTCTTGGACGGTGTAGTAGGGGGTTGTGTGCTGGGCGGCGGCGACACGGAAGCCGAAGCGGAGCGTTTGACCTGATCTCGTCAGCCATTACCGAGGTGATGAGCGTGGCAGCCTGCCCCTTTGGCGCGCTCACCATATCGTCGTTGGCGTGTCTTGGTAGCCTGTCAGCAGTATCACCCGCCTAAGGGACTGCGGAGACCGATATGCCTTATCGATGACACGAGGTTGCAGACCGATCTGGGGGACCAGGCCCGCGTTCGGCTGTTGTCAAGCAGCGGCGAAGGGAAAGGGAGTGCCATCGTGCCCGAGCTTTAGTGCCCCCTTGTCTCCAAGATATGGTCGATGCGCGCCTTTGGGGCAACCGTGCCCGCGAAGACTATCTACCGCGTGCGCTCCGTTCACCGTTTCTGCTTGCTCTCATCGTTTCGACCTTGCATGCCCCACCACCTCGTCGACGTGTTCCTTGCTCCCCTACAAGATATCCCCTTTCCAACATGACCCCGACTATGCCGCCTCACAAACATGCTGTGAACAACGCTCCGCCTACAAATATCACTCCGACCGCGGTCGACTCCAAGCCTGACGTCACACCTGTCTCGTCGCCGCAGGTCAAAAGAGCATCCCCTATCGGCAGACAGAGCCCTCAGACACCCGAGACGCCCATAACCCCCAAGAAAGTGAAAACGGAGATTTCGGGAGATATAGGTACCTGGACTCCGGAGAAACCAGCGGGTGTTGCAGAGAATATCATCCGCGCAGGGTACACGTCTGCCGATATCGACGCGCCCTCGGTCAAGGTGAGCTTTGTGGTTCATGTCATTGGGCTGGACTATCAGACGAGGCTGATGCCAGGACGGGCTGAGCAAGACGCAGCTGCTCAGCCAGCGATAAGCGGGAAGAAGCAACCTCAAGTCGACCCGCCCGAAGTTGAGTTGTACGGCGCGCGAGCACAAAGCGTTGTTGGAGGCGATTGTCGGCGTTCGCGAGTATCTCTTCCTCAAAGGAGGCGAACCTGGCATCAAGCAGGCAGCAAAGAGCTCGAAGTATTTGTTCGAGGTGCGTTTGGTTCCTCTCGTGTCCTTGTGATTTCTTGCCGATGACAGGCCATTCGTCACGCCAAGATCCGTACGTACTCCTCGAGAAAAAAGGGCAAAGGAGATTCCAAGGAAACCGATCTTTTCCCAGAATTTCGTGATGGGAATGCGGCAGCAAGCTCGTCAAAGAGCCCGAAGAAGCGCTCGCGAAAGTGACGGGAGTGCTTGTCCGCGCTTGCTGAGATCCCGGCCGATAACATCGTGATACCTTTGATAGCTATCGACTCTACCCTCGTTAGTACGCACGGGGAGTACTCACATTTTGTTTATAACGACCTGACAACCCCCCATGTATTTGATGAGTTCCAGAGCGTAATACCAAACTTGATCGGGGCACTTCTGTCAGACGCGTGGGTGTGATCCAATCCTCTCTTGGCCCGTGCTAAGGGCACACTGGTGGGCAGACACACAAGGCAACAAAGAGGATACGCTCTTGGACGCTTTGGCGTCGAGGGATCACTCAAGGTGATCCTTACTGAGCTGGTTATAGACGGAGACAGTAGCCGACTGAGTGCGAATGTAGCCGACTCTGACATTTTTCCCTTGGATCTCAGGCTCGTGACAAAATGGCTCGGACACGACTTTCAGGACTTGCGGAGATATCGCCGAGGTCACGACGAGACCATTTGGGAGCATCTTAGGGGATGGCCCACTCATGCAGCCTAGACCTATCCGCCTTGACGCAGCTTTGCTTTAGTCTTGGCCCTACATTCGAGTAGAGATGAATTCCTGCATGCCATGTCTTTCAACCCTCAGTAAAGATCCCACAGTTGGCACGACATCATTGCTTGCCCTCGATCCGCGCCCTCGCAACGTCCACCTGTCGCTGGATGATCTTCCTCGCCGGTCCACCAATGGCGTTCCTCTTCTCCACGCTGTTCTCAAAGTCGAACACATCCTTGACATCCTCCGTGAAGTGCTCAGACAGGTCCTTCCACTGCTCCAGGGTGAGGTCGGAGATTTGGCACTGCAACTTCTCGGCGAGCGCGACGGATCGGCCGGAGATGTGGTGCGTCTCTCGGAATGGGACCTGGGCGTCAGCTTGGCGCATGCATGGAGAGCATGATAGCTGACCCCCTTTCGGACGAGGTAGTCGGCGATGTCAGTCGCGAGCATGTCCATCGTCAGCGCCTTGGCCATGTTCTCCGGGTGAATCTGGGGTCAACGCATGTTCTTTTGAGGCGCCTGGCATGCACTCACGTTGAGCGTGGCGATGACGCCCTCGGCGATACGCAGAGCGGCGGACACCGTGTCGACGCAGTCGAACAGGGGCTCCTTGTCCTCCTGCAGATCCTTGTTGTACGTCGACGGCACTCCCTTGAGGGTCATCATGAAACCCGACATCTGTCCGAACACTCGTCCCGATTTGCCTCGGAGCAGCTCGAGCGAGTCCGGGTTCTTCTTCTGCGGCATGATCGACGATCCTGTGCTATCGTCAGCTTGTTTCCCTGCACGCACGGGTCAACTCACCTGTAAGCATCGCTGAGGGTGACGAAGCCAAACTCGGCGCTCGAGTAGATGATAAGGTCCTCGGCCATTCGGCTCATGTGGATCATGGTCAGACTGGCCCACTGTAGCCACTCGACAATGAAGTCTCGGTCGGCCACGGCGTGCATCGAGTTCTCGCCGATGGACTCGAAGCCCAGCTCGGAGCGAAGGAGCTCTCGGTCGAGGGAGTACGGGTTACCGGCCAAGGCGGCCGAGCCGAGCGGGAGGACCGAGATTCGGGGGACGAGTTGACGCAGGCGCGCCAGGTCGGAGAGGAACGATTGGGCGTGCGAGAGGAGGAGGTGCGACCATCGGACCGGTTGGGCTCGCTGCCGTCAGCTTGCGAAGTGGAGCAACTACTCGGCTCACCTGCAAGTGGGTGTAGCCGGGCATGACGGCGTCGACCTCCTTCTCCGCTCGGGAGACCATGACGTTCAGCAGGTCCTTCAGGTACGCCTCGACCTTGGTCGTCTCCTCCATCTTGACGTGAGCTCTTGACCGATCCCAGGTACTTGAACGCTCACCAGCCAGATGCGCATGTCAGTCGCAACCTGGTCGTTCCTGCTTCGGCCGGTGTGCAGCTTTCCGCCGATGTCTTTGCCGATGATCTCCGACAAACGCCTCTCGTTGGCGGTGTGGATGTCCTCATCGTCCGCCTGGATCACGAACTGGCGTCAGAGACCTGGCCTGTCTCCGCAACAGCATGCGCACCTTGTTGTCGGCCCACTCGCCCTCGACGACCTTCAACCCCCTTTCAATCTCTTGCTGCTCCTTCTCGGTCACAATACCAGCCTTGAGCAGTGCTTTGGAGAAGGCAATAGAACCCTTCACATCCGCCGCGTACATTCGCTTGTCGTACTTGAGCGACTGGTTGAACTCGTGCATCCTGCCGTCAGCGTCTAGGTCGCGGCCCATACGGGCAAAGAGCCGAAAGCAACGCACAAAGGGTCGGTGGACCCGGTGAAGCGGCCGCTGTGCGTGAGCTCATTCGCATCTCAACTTTGGGCCAGCTCACCCCCAGAGCTTTCGTTTTGTGAAGTCAGCGTCGGCGGACATGTTGTAGGCCTCGTTACTGATAGGTTGGATAGAGTCGCGATATGATACGGTGCAAAAGTCGGGGAAGCGAGTCGGAGAATGTTATCGCGGCAATGAAACACCGCACGCCTATCTTGCTCGGCAGCTGAGGGGGTACGCCTTGTCAACGCGCCTATGGGGTGAACCGCGCTTAAACCCGCCAAAACGCTTCAACGTGTTGACGATCTTTCAGACTTTCTTACGACAGACAATATTGCTCCGACACAGCACGAGTCCAAGTGAGCTGTCTTGCGCGGATCACGCTCGTTTGGCCGCAGATCCATCGCCCCACGCACCATGGTCCGCTTCAAGAACCGTCACATCCTCGTCGAGTTCCTGCAACCGTCGCTCCTCTCCCCCTCATTCCAATCCACCTCGGCATTACAACCACCAGCACCAGACGATGACGGCGCCGACGAGGACGGGGACATACTGCAGCAGATACCCGAAATACCGTTCATGCTCCCCCTGTCCAGCTTGGACGGGACGAAAGGTAGCCTGAAGCTGGGCGACGAAGGTGGAAGCGCCATTTATCGAGCCATACGCGGGGTAGTGCAGGACGTGTACGGTGATGAAGGCTGGGGCCGGATCTCCAGCTCATTCAAAGGTAAGCTACGGACCGGACCCGTGGCCGAACTCACGACCAGTAATATACTACTCGCCGCTCACGACCCTGACGATTATGCGGATAGCGCGATCGCATTACCGGCTCTTGTGGTCGGCTATCACGCTGATCACGTCTCTGAACGGCCAGGCGGTCTTGCCGAGAGTGGTGGCTGTCAGTGGGACTATCAAGAAGCTGCAGAATGCCGCGATTGTCTATCATCGGAATATCACGGCGAGGGTGTTGGCGGTTGCGCTGGATGGAAAGGGTAAGTCGTTGGACTGCGAGGCTGTGTGACATTGGCCCGGAAGGTGGACACGCATGAGCGTCGGCTGACATTCAGTCAGTACCTTGGAGAGGGAAGAAGAGACGAAGCGCTTAGAGGGACCTTGGGAGAAGGAACGAGCGACTATCACCAGCTTGGAGGATTAGGCATGGCGACGGAGCGCCAGAATGTTGGGTTTTTTACGATTTTTACGACCAGACTGTACATCACAAATGCATCACAACCAAGCGGCCCATCAGTCTCTCCACTGGTACTCTCTGGGCACACATACCTGTGCGCTGGTCCTCAGCAATTCCCGGCGCAACAAGACTGGCACTCGCGGGACATCTTGCAGGTCACGTGATATTGCACGTGGCGAGGACTGACTGTGTACAAGCACAAGCAAGCGATCGTCTTGCCTGCTGTTCTATCCGTTTACTCACCGACGTGACACGCAGTCCCTCCCCACACAATGTCCTCACCCGTGACAGCTCCTGTCCCTCTCCCCAAGGCGAAGGGCAAGTCCAAGGCCAAAGCGCCCAGCGCGCCTCAACCCGTCTTCGGCGCCGCACCCATTCCCAAGAAGAAGCGGAAGCGACCCACCGCGACGCCCACGGCGGCTAGCACATCAGGAGCCGGCCCATCGACCTCTTACGGCGATAGCAGCAGCCACGCGTTGAACCGGGAGGCCCTCGATGAGCGCGACGATATCGACGAAGGGGAGTTGATGCTTGTTCCGAGGGCGAAGCGGTACAAGGACCAGGATGATGACGAGGACGACGACGATGATGGCGGGCAGAGCCGGTATGGCGGGGTTGGCGGTGATTCGACACCTCGAAAGAGGAAGGGGAAAGCTAGGCGGAGACAAGGCCTGGATGAGGCGTACGAGGATGAGGATGATGAGGACGATGGCGACGATGATGAGGACGATGTGGGGAGCGAGATGCAGGATGACGAGGAGGCGGGGAGCGGAGGCGACGAGGAAGCTGGCGCGGGTCCGAGCGCTAGGCAGGCGAAAAAGGATAGGGAAGAGAGAGGCGCGGCTGTGCTGGCTGCGAGGATCAAGGAGAGGGACCGGAAGGCAAAGCACGAGCGGATGTGAGTGGTGCCACTATTCAACACTCTTTCGGACCACCCTCACCACCCCGTACCTCGATCACAGCCTTTCTACGCTCCTTCTCCATTGTACTGACTCGCAGGGCGCTCCGAGAGTTCCTCGACCAAGACCAGATGGACCGCTACGACGCCTTCACCACGGCCGTCATCCCCCCAATAGCCGTCAAGCGGGTACGCCGGCGTCTGTGCTTTCCAATACGATAGCTTACGCACAGATCCATCGGGAAAAGTACGACCAGCGGCTGAACGACAAGCTGGTGAAGCTCCTGGCGGGTATGGCCAAGATCTTTGTCGCGGACGTCGTCGAGCTGGGTAAGTCATATCGAGGCGAGACCATTGTCGTCGTGCTGACCGGCAGCGAAAGATCTGCAACCGCATACACCCGATCCGAATGGCCCGCTCAAACCGTACCACCTTCGTCTGGCGCGGTCAGTACTGGAGGAGAGGGGCTTGCTGCCGGAGCAGGGCAGTACGGCCGAAGCGACAGCGGGAGGCACTGGGAGTAGCAAGAAGCCTCTGTTCAGGCGGTGATCTCGTACGCCTCGACTATCATACCGCTATTGCCGGAACGCCCGGTAGCGCCTGGACGCGCAAATCGAGGCGACTCACACCCGAGCGACCTGGCATGCGAGACTTCTCCGCCGGCTCACTCCAATGTCACATGAACAGGCGACTTGAACGGTTCTGACGACTTGCTCCAACTCGTCATTATCGCTCGCGATGGCGTCGCTGGGGAGTCACAAGGCTCGTTGGTGTAAACTTCCCCCGCCGTCTTGTAAATACAGCGCGTAGAAAGCTTATGCATGCAGAGCACATGTAAGGCGCTGAGCTCCATCAAGTAGCGTCCATTTGCCTTTTCCCGCTTCCGTTCCGACTGGGGCAAGAGGTGAGAGATCACTATCCACGTCGAGATGCCCTACTCGTACGTCGCGCACCCGTAATCCGAGGCACCCTCCCGCACCATCGTGACGATATGGTCTCCCAGCACCCGCTCCGAGAACCCGACCTCGCAGTAGCAGAAATAGTCTGCTGTCAGCCCGGGGTCTGCTCTTGGGTCAGGAGACACTCACACAGCCACTTGCGCTTGAAGACCTCGATGTCCGCCTCGGTCATCTCGGGGTGCTCGGCCCTCAGCGCTGGCTGGATCTGGTCATTGAAAGTCGCCAAGAACCGCCTTCGCCATTCCCGGAGCGTCCGCGCGTAGTGCGGCTGCGGGTCAGCCCAGGTGGAGATACCCCCTGGGGGTGACTCACGCCAATATTGGACACGCTGTCCACGACGAGAGCGTTCTTCGAGCCGACGCGGATGGAGTCGACGACGTAGCTGATAGTAGGCAAGAAACCGCCCGGGAAGATCCATTTCCTGATAAAGTCCACCTCTTTTTGGTCTGCCATCAGCGCAGCCTCGCAAGAGCAGGGTGACAGGCGTACAGCTCTCGAAGCGCGATTCTGGGATGGTGATGACCTGAATACATGCCGCCCCGTTCTCGTTCAGCGCCGAGTTGATCACCCCGAAGTAGCCTGGAATGAACTCTTTGCTGGTAGTCAGCGAGGGCGAGTACGGCCAGACGCGACTCGACGCACCCAACCGCCTCGAGCATTTCGATCGATACTACCCGGTCGAAGGCGCCCTGCCAGCTGTCCGGAATACTACAGGTCAGCCACAACTTGCACTCGGGCGGCTGCGCGGACAACGCACTTCCGGTAGTCCATGAGCCAGACTCGGATGCGTCCGGCCAGGCCAGCCGCCTTGATCCTCTCCTCCGCGAGCACCTTCTGTTGCGACGAGAGGGTCAGAGTGTCGACGGTACATCCCGTCGTTCTAACCGCCTAGGCGTGAGTACGAGCCAGCGGTCTTCGTACTGGCGCTCTACAGACTTACCTCGATGGCGAACGATCCCCACCCAGAGCCAATCTCCAGCACACGGTGCCCGGCCCTGATGTCCGCCTTCTTGATGATATGGCTACATGTCAGCGTCCGTCCGGCTACCTCCGGCTGTTAGCGACTCACTGGATCTTCCTCAACTGCGCCGCCTCCAGCTCGTCCTCCACTTCCTCGCCCTTGGCAGGACCCTTGTCCTCCGTCTTCTCATCGCCCTTGCTCTTCGCTACAACCCCGGCAAACCGCCTCAGGCCAATCGCGCCATTCACCGCGCCGACCTCCTGGCCATTACGCAGGTCCGCATCCAGGTCGGAGAAGATTCCACACGAATACGTCATGTCCTTGGACAAAAAGGCCGCGAACATCCCGTTCGACAGATCATAGTGCGCCCGGATGTTCGAGAGCGAGTTGGAGATGGTGTTGGCGAAGCGGGAGTTGGTGATGTACGTGACGACCGAGAAGAGCTTGCTGGGCAGAGTGGACACGCCTGGGATGGGGTCGGACTGCAGAGACGGTCGCGAGCGGATGAAGATCTACGGTGAGCAGTGATCACTGGCGCCACGCGCAGCCCGCTAGATGGGAGGATCGCCCGGACAGGTCGCCGGACTCACTTTGAAGACCTGCACGAGATCGGACACCTCGCAGTCGCCGGCCATGTACGCCTCTGCGAAGCCAATGTCCGCGAGCACGACGAGTCTGAACCAGAAGGTATCGTTGATCACGCGGATATCGGCGCATTCCTTCGGATCGACCGGACCCAGGCCGAGCTCTTCGCGCTTCTGCGGGGAAGGGAAGGTGTAGATCCCTTGATCGGCGGTGAGGATGCGGATCTGGCCGTAGGTGATGGAGTGGGACATCATGGAAACGATGGCCATGCGGGCCGCGGCGATCGCGGGCGGGAAGGACAGGGTGGAAAGGGAAGCGAGGAGGTTGTCCGGGATGGAGAGGAGGCGGTGGGTGACGGATTTGGCCTCGATCGGAGAGGGCGCCGAGGGCAACGACGTCGTCGTCGTAGTGGGGAATGATGTGCGCGTGGGCGAGGTCGGGCCGGAATCGGGCGGGGTGGGCTGGAAGCCAAGCGTGTGGAGTTGAGGCGTGGACATGGCGTAGATTGTCTACTGGACGTCGATGAAGGCTGCAGCGTTCCACGTAGCTTTATACACCTAGAGCTGGCACGAGATCTGGACGTCGCGCCGATGGTCTGCGTGGCCTAGCTCGCTCGTGCGTGCTTGTTCGGTCACCTGTACACGCAACAACCTCGTTGTCGCCGCGATTTGTTCGGATTTTGGGGATCGCCGGGTATGCGATCGAGCCTAAGAATCACGGGCGTTCGGGCTTTGCCGTGTTGACCGGGTGGGGGAGCAGCGGGGGCGTGGTGGAATCGACAGTGCGAGGGGAATGAACGTCCTGTGATGCGGTGATGTCTCTGTGGAAGATGACGTTCTCGAATCAATGTCCGGCGAGCAACGACGCAGATGGACAAACACATCGCACTGCCCGTTCACAGAGTCGCATAGGCCGATACCGGATTGTTCGGCAAACCACGACGGTGCCGCGGGGACGCATGGCCGCGGCGATCGGAAGCACCGTATTCCAAATCGAGATGACGGCAACGTGCGCCCAAGGTATCGTGCGTCCAAGCTGCGCCATCGTCGTCGACGAAGCTGGGCGCTGAAACAGGCCTGAAGCGACCCAGGGGTGTTGTTTTTAGGAACGCGTTTTCCCTGGACATGGTTCATGTGCCTGAGTGCGCCCGCGGCTCGTCGGGGGGACGGTGATCGATCGGAAAGACCGGAAGCATAATGATGATGCAATCGCCGTCACTGTTGATCGAGTTCGGGCCAGAGTCAGTTCGGAGATGAGCATGACATCTCCGTCCCCGCGTTGGACTCACTCGCACGTTTGGCTGGGGACGAATACAGGCGGACTTGTACTTCCAGCTGGATATCCGCACCAGAGGCTCTGCTTCCCGACCATGCAGCGCCTGACAGCATGGTGCAAGGTCTGGCATTCCCGATCATAGTCATCCAGGTGGGGCGGCAAACCACGGCGCTGCAACACCAGTCTTGTTGAGATAGTATAGTCCATGACCACATTGTGCCCCTCATCAAACCATCTCTCATTCCGCCGCTACCCCTTCCAGACTCTCGCTCCCTGCAAGTTGGCGAAGGCCAACCAAGCGGGTCTGAGAGCCAGTTTGAGTGGTGATATCGACCAGGACAGCGCCAGGCAAAGTGCACACAGCTTCCGAAGCCTGAGGACGGTGCTTGTTCCGGATGAAGCACTGGTAGAGGATAAGTTTCTGCAGTTGATCGGACGTGAAACGAAAGGCTACCCCTCCGCCCCGCCGCGCATGCATCACCCCCGGAGAGGTGACAGAAAAATCCTCCGGACAGGCGAGGTGTGGCGAGTGGTCGGCCCAGCCGGATGCCCGGTCACTGCTGACGTGAACAGAACCACTTGGCGTCTCAAAGGCATCTCATTCACTACCTTCATCAACAGAGACACCATGGTCAGAATAGTGCCCCTTTTCGTGCATCGGCCCTCAGACCTGATCTTCAGGTCAAACACGAACGCAGCTCTTCTTCGCCGCTAGGAGAGCACAGGACTGCGGAGGTGCAACCAGCCGCTTCGGCACCGTACAAGGCAAAAAAGCCCCGAATGGGCGACCCGTCGCCGTCCAAGCCTTCACCCAACCTGTCACCCACCGACCGCGGGAAGTTTCTTGACGACATCATCGCTGCCGGCGCGAAGAGCGCCGACCTGGACGCGCTTGCCGTCAGAGTGAGCACTCATTTGGAGGCTAGTGACACGGTTGCCAGCATGGCTGACGATAGTATGGCGTGAAGAAGAGCCAGCTGGTGGATCAACTCAAGCCGAACAGGAGCAACATCCGATCCAACGCGGTCAAGGCTGTTCAGGGGCAGCAGGCGTAGAACTTAGCCTTCGAAGGACCATACTCTATGCATATGCTCGTCATCGTATACAGATCGAATCCTGAGCCGGGGAGTCTTCGATCTCGATGCGGCCGCACTGGTCCAAAGGACCTTTCTTGGAGCCAAGAAGCAAGACTCGGATGTGCGTGCTCGACGCTCTGACAACGGGTTGAAGGAGAACGCTTTGATCATGCATCTCTTACCGTCAATTATCCCCATCTGAACGTTCCACGTCCTGCCTCCTGAGGCCACCACAGGAACGATCAAATTTGACAGAAATCACACCCCTGCTCAATGTCCACCGTGAGTTGTCGCATTTGTGCCTCAGACACAGACCATCCGACGATCAGGCCAAGCGATCCCTCTCGTCATCTCCCAGCCAGTCCACACACTCGTCGATGGATCGCCCCACCCCTCCACCCACC
>JAHXHD010001049.1:0-55745 GCA_019857685.1 Papiliotrema terrestris | reverse complement strand
GCCCCCCTCTCTCCCGCCCCCGGCGAATACCCGCTCGGGTTATTCCCCGATGCATACAGCCTATCACACAATCGCATCGCAATGCATGTGACTCGGTGCATTCGACGACACATCGTCGTCCATCAACAATCACACTGGCTTCATTCACCCCAAGCATGCATACGGGAAATGCACAATCGCCAACCACACAGATCGATTGTGAACGAAGCGATGCTTACTGTGAGCTCGTCCACAACGGGCGCTGTGCAAGCTTCATGAGCGTATCTCTATGCATGCGGCTTTCGTGACCGCAACAAGAACAACTTTCGACATACGGTCATCGGCGCGGGTGTGACCAACACAGATGGATAGTCGTGGTTGCCGCGAGCCATATCGACTGATGATCAAGTGCGAAGATGCATCAACGGATGATCCGTCACCAGCGGGTGCAAGGCACAACGATAGTGTGCTCCCCACTTACCTAGTCGAACCACGGGGCTCACTTCCTGTGTCCGGACTCGTCTCGAGCACGGCTTTCTCCTCCAGGATGAAGAAGGCGAGGTGACGTACAGAGCAGTCAGTGGGTGTAAATATGAATGGAGGTACTGCATAAGCGCCAGCACTGTCCCGTGCTTTGGCCTTCCAAAGCACTCACATACCTCCTCATCAGACACAAGCCGGTCTGCTGTCTTCGCCGAGACGATTATTCGAGTCTTGAACCCTGGCCCACATCCACTCATAAACCATGTGTGACCTGACAAGCGTACCAACCACCGGACTGCCTCGGCCGCCCTGCTTTGAATTCGATTGGCAGGACTTCGCGTTCAAGTTCAGCGTGAAAGCCTCGCATACAGTGAGCACTCCCAACGGGTCACAGGCGCTTCAGGCGGCGACGTACAAACGGGGCGAACAGCTGGTCGAAAGCTTACGGGCGCTCTTGGCAGACAGCGACCTTGACCAGCTGGTGAGATACGCCAAGGAGCACTGGAGGAAGCTTGAGGAGCAGACCTCTGAGCGGTTCAAGGAGGCAAGCGACAAATGGTGGCGCGAGCTATCGGGGAAGCGTGGCCTTTTCACGCTGGATATCTCCGGCTGTGTGACCTTCCGGAGTGGCAGCAGAGGCGATTCAGATGCCGAATACCTACCAAGTCGTATCTGGAAGAGTTGGGAAACCACGTGGTTGAGCAAGCAAACGGCGACATCTCCTTGGCACCAACCAGGGATCAAATTATGCGAGGTTGGTCAACAAGCGCGGGACTTGCAGCGCTGGAGGCACCGGTCTTGGGCGGCATTGCCTCGCAATCTACGCAGCTGCCATGGCGGAGGACCTGTCAACACTCAGCAAGGAGGGAGCTGCGGTGACAGCCGTGACTTGCGACCGATTTCTGAATCTCGTCGAAGGACCACGCTTGGAGATGCGATGGACGCCCGTGCATCTCCAAACCGAGCCGGGTCCGATGTTTGTGGACAAGGAATTCAGCTTGTGGATCCCAAGGATGCGAACCACTGTTCCGATCGCACTCTCAAACCTGACTCTGGAATCATCATGACCAATCCTCACAAGTGGAGCCACGCTTCTCGTCCCGATCTACCCTTCGTCCCATTCTATGTGTATCCAACAGGACATCGTTACTTGTCGTCCTCTGCCGGCTGACCATCTATGCATGCCTCAACCCCTATGGGTATCGCGAGTCGAACGGTCACTTGCTCACAAAGCACGTAAGCGAAACGAAGGACGAGGTCCGGAGTAAATAGTCCCTGCCGGGCGTCGATGGGATGACAACATGTGCTTGTACCAGCCCCCAGAATCTTGCAGCATGCGTCGTCCAGCAGAAGTGAGGTCCCTTGGGGCGCAAACCTGAAGTCGCGGTCGGTATACGTCTCCCGTCGGCTGCCACCCGGTGCCGTCGACCCGCCACAAGCCTGCCTGCATGAGATCCTTTCAGGGGCCTTCTCATCCTGCACTTCCCGGGCAGGGATACAAGTTTGTGCATCGTGACCTGTATATCAGTAGCTATCTTCACTTGAACCTCCCCTCACAATATGACTGACGAGCCACACTCCCAGCAAGGGGCAGATTGCATGCTTTCAGAGCCGACTTGGGGCTACAGCCGCCAGAAGAAGAGGTTTCTTGTCACTCTGAAGGCTTCTGTTATTCTTGAGAGCGGTGACGGAACGCTATGGACCCGTGCAGCGACAGCATCGCCCGGGGAAAAGCTGCTTCAAAGTCTCAGGATGCAAGTCAAGGAAGTCGGCTTCGATATACTTCACGAACAGACGAGGACAGGACACGTCCTCCAGGCACTCAAAGCAGCCCTCGCGGACCGTTTCAAGAAAACCACCGAAGAGTGGTGGCAAAGCTTGTCAGGCGCAGAACTGGTCACAAAGACGGAGCGCGGGCACATGTCCAGCAGGCACCATGGGACCCGTATCGTGAGCTGGCTGGACATACCGCTATCAGATCGAGTGACACCGCTCGATGAGCCACTTGAAAGCAGTCGCAAGGTGCTCAGGATCAAGGTGACCGACCTCAAAGAGCACGAATACCATTTTCCGGCTCCCCTGCTCACTTACGTCCGACCAAGCCAGAACGGCTTTCTGGGACTTCCTTTTCCCCTCACCTCGTCGACTGGAGGGGAGATGATTATGTTCGAGGGGAGCATCGCTGGGTTGAATGAACATCTCCGGGAAACGCTTGACCGAATTGTGACCAGGAGCATCCACTCGATGCCGTCGAGAGTGACAGAGGCTGAACGTCATTACGGCCCACTCACAAGGTCTGCTCGCGATGGAATCGGCCCCGCGGCGCTGAGCTTACTGCTGGAGGAGCTCCAGGGGGGGCAAGGTTCCGCTCGGTACCAGCGCCTCACTACATCCGAAGAGGCTCCCGAAGAGGATGAATGCAATGTGCTCTTGTTCCCCTTTCCGCCGGGAGGTCAGGAAGACACGTCAATATACGGGCGTTATGTCAGGGACCCGTCTGAGGGTATCCAGACCCCACCGTTACTCTTCCTTGCCGACGAGGCCACTCTGCAGCTCAACGACCGCACACTCACCTTGCGGTTGAGGGGTCGTCTGACCTCCACTGCACCTGGCGTCCTTGCACCCCCGGTGGAGCTGGACCAGCTGCCGGATCCAGGAGTGCTGAGCAACGCGCTTAGCGAAAACATGGCGGTGTGGAATGATACCCTGTTCTGTGGCTCCAGCACACACCGCGCACACTGGAACACGGAACGGGCGCGATCGGTTCTGGCGCACCAGCTGACCGGTGACCTGGCAGTTCACTTCTATCGTTACGCCAACTCAGAGGAGCTCCATGGATTCAACGACAATCTACCGGCTCTAGAATGTTCCTGCAGCGTCCCAGCACAGGCTGAACACATTTCCGCATTCAAAGTGCACTGGACTCCTGTACACTGTGGATCGAGCCCTTGGCGGCCCTGAAGACCAGATCAGGCGTCGGACAGTTTGCAGCCACAGCGTCTCCCTTCGCCTGTCAATGGATGGACCAGCCTCACGAAGAAGTCTACGTATGTTTGGGTTTCTTTTATTATATGCATACAGCATGTACGTTTGTGTCCGGAAAACTCGGTGTCACCGTGTCGTGCCATGTCCCTGCCAGCCGTGTGCAGCGTTGATGCCTTTTGGCTGACGGACGACGATGCTTTCTCTACGGGTGTCAGAGGCGTACAAGTCTCATTACTGTCGTAGCCTTGCGTAGAGTCGATCCTGATGTAGAGGTGAACTAGAGAAGTGATGTCTATGAATCGACAACAAGATACGTTCTTCGAGGGGCTATGGATTCCGAAAGGACTGCCCTATGTGGTCGGGTAGCGAGGTACTAGACCCGGTCCCAAAAGTCCTAAGTCCGGCTATCCAATAGTATGACTTGAGCCTATTCCGCATCCGGTACGGGCGCCGCTCTCAGGTACGACCGCCGGTGCTCGAGCCATGACAGTGATCGTCAGGCTCACGTACTTCTTCCAGTGAAGGCAATTAAACGGTTATTTGTGCGAGCTCCAGAGCCAAATGGTGACCAATTGAAGGTGCCTCGTTCATCGCAGCACATTCACGTATAACGCTCTCAGTTACAAGCGTGATCATACCGAGTCTGCAGAAGGCACGAAAGGAATGTTGGAGTTACCGCGGGGCACGTCACTGTTACCAACGGATGCGGACAAAGTGCTCAGGGCGAACGAATGGCTGGCAAACGTGCCGACTGTCCTGGACGCATCAAGCATGACCCGGGAGAGGTCCGATGAGCGATATAAGCTGTGGAACGACGGAAATGCATCTTCATCACTCGTAACTCGTACAGCTTACTCAACCCTACAGCCACGCCAACGAGAGGAGGGTCGAGCTTCCTCTGCCATGCCGCCGCTTGGGCCTCTTCCGGTCGTTGTTGGATGCGCCCAAAGAGCTTGGCTTCAGCGGTCTACCAAGCTGCTTGGCCGGCTTCGGCGTTCATTCCTGTCCATCCTTCCTCTCGGAGAGCAGACCCGCAACTCGAATTCTTATTACCCCCGATCACATGTGTGGCTTGCAGTGCGAGTGCCACACTCAGACGGATGCGTGTTATCCCGAACGCTCCACGCATGGGCTTTGTTGGGCGATCCTTTGTGGGCCTTCTTTCATGCATAGCCTTTCGCAGGTATTTAATGCACTGCATCTGCCCAGTCTCGACGGCATTTACTTCATCAGTGAAAAACACTTTCTCAGCACCACCATGGACACTTCAAATTCATCCGCGGCCCAAGCGATTCCACCAAGTCAGCCAACATGGACCTACAACCCAAGTAAGAACACCGTTTTATGCCGTATAAGCGCCTCCAAGAGGAGCTCAGCCGAGGACGGAACGTGGCTCGTCCAAACGGGCACTTGCACAAGGGGAGAAGCTTTGGCTGACCGATTGAGGGAAGGGGCAATCAAACTGAGACCGGAGTGGGGTCCGCTCAACACTGACACAAAAACCCTAATGAGAACGCTCAAGAGGAAGCTCGCTGACCCGTTCGCCCAAATCACTGAAGCCTGGTGGCGAGACTTGTCTGGCGAAGACGTATTTAGCAAGACTTACTCTGTTGATCCGGCGGCGACGATGGCGAAGAGGAACCAGACCGTGTCAGTCGAGGTCCTCTTGGATGGAGACGATGAGGAAGAAGCTCAAGCAAGTGAAGGTCAAGTGCCCAGGCTCAACATCCAGGTCCAAGATCTGCACGATCACAAGTACCGTTTCCAAGCTCCCCCTTACACGTGTGTGAAGATGTCCACCCTATCGATCAAAATCGGGGTTACCGGAACGGCGATCACTACGACGGGTGGCGCGCAAAAGCAGCTCAGTATTCCGACCAATAACAAGGACGAGCGATACGTCACTCTCACAAACGTTCTCAATGACGCGATCAGGCGGACCAACAAGGATCTTACAGTCCGTCTCCCCTTTGGGCCATTGTCGGTGCCCACCACGGAGGTGTTGAATAAAACCTTACTCCAACTGTGCACCGGGGAATACAAGGAGAAGGCAGCTCTGCCGGACGCGCCGGTCGGCTCGTCATCAAGCGCAAGTAAAGAACATGTCTATACACTGGACATTTCGGCATACGCGCCTGTTTCGGCCAATGAAGGAACACGCTACTCGATGCATGCACTTTCGCCGGGCGAAGTGCCCTCACCCCCCGTCTTGTGGCCAACGTCGGCGTCAGAGGCGAAATTGGACCTCAAGAACCGTACGCTTACCCTGAAGTTTTCCGGATGCCTAATCTCGTCTGCGACATCTGGCTCTTCCCAGATCAAGCACGAAGTCCCTGTGAAGTCATTGCTGGATGTTGCAGCATCCCGCGCTGCCGAGGAGCTGAATCACCGCATTCCCAGCTCTGTCACAGCCTTGGAATGGGTTCCACATCCAGGGATGAGCCTCTTGATCAAGGAAACCCTGTTGGCCGGGATGGGCTCCCACATTTACCGCGCTGCCCGGCAGAATGAACTGCGATCGGTGGACGAGAGTTCTGCAGTCATCGAGGCTCGCTCTGACACCAAGTTGAACTTCAAGAACAACATCAAACTACTGGTGCACATGACGCCCACAAAGCGGATCGCGACCTCAAACACGAATGAGTCGGATGTTGCGGCTGCGAGGCAACGTGTCCGGCACTTGCTGTTTGAAGCGTGAGCCGAGGCGCGTACAGTATGTACTTATGCGCCGACGTAGCAGCGAATTGTGGAATACGGACCGATATCAGTGATTGCTCGTGTGCATGCATCTCATTCTTGGGGCAGGCACACTTAGACAGTGCCACACTTGATCACGACGACACGCTTGTCCGAAGGCACCTTCCCGTCCCTCGTCCCGTACTTCTTGGCCATCTCGTCGATGCGAGTCACAATGTCCATCCCGGACTCGACCTTGCCAAACACGACGTGCTTGCCGCTGTAGTCAGCCTCGCTCCGCCCGTCCAGTGTCACACTCACTCGAGCCAATCACACTTCTTCGCGGTGGTGACAAAGAATTGCGAGCCGTTGGTGTTGGGTCCGCAGTTGGCAGTAGACAAGAGGCCCGATTCTGCCATCAGCGCACACCCACACGACAGGCCGCGGCGGCCTCACCATCATGCTTCTTCTCAAAATTCTCATCGTCAAACTGCGGGTCAGCCTCGACCAAGGATCCTCACCGGCGAGCGAAACCCACCTTGCCGCCGTAGATGGACTGCCCGCCGGTCCCGTCGCCCCGCTCAAAGTCTCCTCCCTGGATCATGAACCCAGGGATGATGCGATGGAAGTGCGTTCCCTGGTATCCAAAGTCCTTGGGCAGCTCCTCCCCGTCGATTTTTCTGCCGCAGCACAGCGCGCGGAAATTGGCCGTCGTCTTCGGCACGACGTCGTCAAAGAGCTTGAACTCGATCCTGCCGACTTTCTCCTCTGCAAGAATCAGCCCCGTGGGACAAACACCATCTCAGGGTCACTCACTGCCAATAGCAATCTCCATCCAGACGTTGCTGTCGTTAGCTGAGACTCGCTCGCAGAGTGTTCTTTGAGCGAGACGTACGGAAGCTTCTCTCCAGCCATGCTGCGGAATGTGAGTATCTTTCGGGAACCAGTGAAATTGTCAGCACGGGAAATGTTTGTCTAGCGATGGTGGTACAACTCGGACGAGCTTTATACATGACAAGCACTCGTTGGCCCTTTGTGTCCTCTGAATCCTTTGTTTACTATGACATCAATCCCGAGGATGTCCGCCCTCCTTTCGCCGTCGAAAGCCCCAGCACCTGCTCGCAACCTCGCGTCGTTGGTGCACACAAGCCGAGTGAGCTCCCTCCTGCCAGACCTGACACTGAATGACCTTCCCGTGGATGACGTCCCCGTGGCTGCGGCCCCAGACTGCTTGAGAGGAGATCCGCCGTCGCCAACCGGTTCCACTGTGCCCGCCCGCTAGTCGTCTTCGCTCTCCACATCCATGTCCATCTCGGCCTCCCCACCCTCATCGGGCTCTCCGTCCGCGTCTTCATCCTCATCCTCATCGCTGAAGTCCCTGTTGACATGCTTCGCCTGCGTCTTTGCCCTTTTCCGTCTCTTCTCCTCCCGGTGTATACTCCTCTCCGCCCTGGCTAACGGATCGTCGTCATCATCCTCGTCCACGTCATCATCGTCCCCTCCCTTCCTCTTCCGCGACTTGGACTTCTTCTTCGATCGGCTCGTCTCGAACTCGTCCTCGTCGTCGCTTGCCTGCGCCTCGCTCTCGTCGTCATCATCATCCACCACGAAACCATCGTCGCTGTCGTTCCAGTCCGCTGCGCGACTGCCGCGCGCACGCGAACCAGCGTAGCCTCTGTCGGACCCACTCTCCTCGCTCGCATCGCGGCGCGAGCGCGACTGCCGCCGGGTCCCGCTCGATCCTGTCGTCGTTCGCTTCTTTGCCTTTGGCTTGAAGTCCGGCCCAAGCGATTTCTTGTGAAAGATCTCCAGCTCGGCCGCATCGTGCACGTCATCCAGAATCTTCATCCGCGAGTGCTTGATATGCTGCGCGCCGACGTGCTTGACCAGCTCGATATGCGTCTTGCTCGTGCTCGAGGCGGGCACGAGGGAGAGCTGCCCCGCAATAGCCGTTTCAGTGACGAGTACCCGTTCGTGCTGGGACGGTACACAGAGGAACGTGGTCGTCGGGTTGGCGCCTTCTCCCTTGACATCATCGCCCTCGGGTACGGGGTCTTCGGGTCGGGCGAGCGTCGTCCCATACGACGGCTTCACGTCGAACAGGTCCTCGCCGAGCTGCAACGACATCGAGCCGTCTGACCACCGTACCATCCGAGAGTTGCTGACCGGTATCTGTGATCAGCATCCCTCTGCATGTCAAACACCCGACGCACCGGCTTGCCGTCGGTCCCCGACGTCCACTTCCACCGTATAGTATTCTTGACCGTCAGGATCTTCTGCTTGGCGAGCTTCGGCTCCGATTTCCCATCTATCGTCTCTTCCTCCCGCTCGAGCTCTTTGTAGTAGTCCCCATCGTATGGCCTCGAGTCGAGGTTGACGTATAGTGGTAACTTCAGGTGCCAGACCTTGCCGTCCGTCGCCTGCATACGCGGGACCTTCGGCAGGGGCAACGTGGCCGTTACAGCATTCGGATCTTCTGCCTCTTCGCCACCCTCTTCCTCGGCGTATTCCAGCGGGTCGACCGAGCCGGACCGCTTCGATATGGGCGTAGCGGTCGAGGACCGTCCCCTGTCCGAGCGGGGAGTCGCGGGCTTTTGATCCTCGTCGTCGTCCCCGAACTGCTTTGTCAGCTGCTGACCGTGACCAAATGGCGTCCAGTCACTCACCAGATCGTCGCCATCGTCATCGTTGTCCTCGTCGGGATCATTGTACGACCGTTTGACGGGTGAGACTGGATCTTGGCCCAAGGGCGATTCCGCGCCAGGAGAAGGGGTCCGCGACGTTGATGCAACAGGCGGCGCGTCTTCCTCGGCATTCTGGCCGGGCGGAGATGGCGGGAACAGGTCGTCGCCTGCTTCCGAACTGGACATGATGGCTGAGGCAAAGATGACGAGTGAGGAGTGGGTCAAGTATATTACTCTGAACGACTGCCAACAATGTCCTAATGCAAGTCGCGTCTGGGACGAGGCGGCATATGCGCGGCGCACGCCTAGAATGATCAGCGCGCGCCTTGATCTCGGCCGACTGGTAGACCGCCACACGGCTGGCCGGTGGCAATACCCTTCCTCCCTCGCCCTGCGGTGTTTTCGGGATTACAGGTCTTGCCCCGTCTCCTGGCCCCTGACCCACCCGTAGCCTCTCCGCCCGCCCGTGGTGCTTGCTTGCTGGCTTCATCGTCGTCGTCGTTATTGCCCTAGCCGTCCTCACCACCACTCATCTCATACATCATGGCCTCTCGATTCGCTCTCAGGAGCCTCCGGGCAACGGGTACGCCGTCCACGACACATCGACTTTATGCGCGAAAACTGACCCGTAGGCGTCGCTCGACCGGCCATTGCTCGTGCTCTCCCCATCGCGTATGTTTCAACTTCATATCCGTCATATTCAAAAGCTGACATGTAGCGCGCGAACGCTGGCTACTCGTGAGGGAATACATAGAGGGACCAGGACATATCTGATGCCAGAACCGACCCCGGATGAGAAAGCGGCTTCGATTATCAACTCGGTTCCCTCCAACTCGCTCTGGACGAAGACGGGCGGTCTCGTCCTCGGTACCGGTCTCACTGCCGCGGCTATCTCGTCCGAGATCTACGTCGTCAACGAGGAGACCGTCCTCGCCGTCGGATTCTTCATCATCGTCGCTGCTGTCGCCAAGACGGCCGGCGCGCCATACACCGCCTGGGCCGAAGGACACATCGAGGTGGGTCCCGTTCTGTTCAACATGAACCCCGCCAGCCTATCCTCTCCTCCTCGTCACTTTGCGCGCGTTCGGCCCCAGCTGACTCGCAGCGAATCAAGTCGCAGCTCTACTCCGCCAAGGCCGAGCACCAAAAGGCCGTCGAGGACCGAATCACCTCGGTCAAGACGCTCAAGGAGGTCGTGCCCCTGACCGAATCGCTCTACGCCGTCGCGCGGGAGACCAACGCTGTCGAGCACGAGAACTTCCGATTGGCGCAGGAGCAGGCTGTCAAGGCTGAGCTCAAGGCTGTGTTGGACAGCTGGGTCAGGTTCGAGCAGCAGCAGCGAGAGGCCGAGCAGGCCGACCTCGTCAGGACGGTGCGGGCGGACGTCGAGGCCGAGCTCGCCAAGCCGGCTTTCAAGAAGCAGCTCCTCGAGGAGGCTTTGACCCAGGTTGAGCGTGAGTCGGAGTCTGAGCATGGGGTGGAATGTGGAGCGGTGAGCTAATGCCAGAAATCGCCAAGTCCAAGGCTATCTAAGTCGCCTTGCGTCAATCATAGAATAACGCAAAATACCGCAGCGGATATGATCCGAATGCAACAAACTGGCCAGGTTGAGGAGGTGCAGGGTTGGACGGACTGAGAGGTCGCCAGGGCGTTGCCGTGAGGGGAGGGGTCGCTGCCGCTGACTTTCACGCCGGTCTCTCCTCTCCTGCTGGCAGCGTCCACTTTGCGGCCACTTTGCGGCAACGAGGCCATCCTTGGCATTGGTCATCCTCTATCAGAGCAGGAATCGCCTTGCTTTGAGATCGAACAACGTGCATGAGGGATAATTGCTACATAGGTGTGCTACAAGCTCCTCTTACTCCCGTTCCTACCGCTGCTACTCCTCGTCCCCCTCTTACTGCCTGTGGTTGAATTGGTTCACACCCGCTCTGAGCTCGTCAGCCCCATTGGCGGCGACCTGCGCTGGTCGCTGTTCCTCGGTATGTGTCGGCGGCTTGACGTCACCCTGTCCCCTGCCTGCCATCTGCTCCCCGACGTTGTCCAAGAACGAGTTGACATTGCCTCGGATTCCCTCGCCCGTACCGTGCAAAACGTTCCACCCTCCCTTGACCTTGTCGCCGAGGGCTGTAATGAGCAACGCATCTTACGCGACAGATGGGTAACTTACCGTTCGCCGCTTGGGCACCGCCCGAGCCGTCGTTGACGTTGTGTGCTGTCGTGGCGGCGGGGGCCGTTGTGGTCGTTGTCGTCTGCCCGCTGGCGGGGTGCTGAGGGGGCGGCTGGGTGGCTCCGGTGTTGTTGATGCCAGACATGGTGTCGATTTACTATGCAAGCTAGGGGGCGTGCTCGTCGAAGCGCTGAATGATGATGGGACACAACTGCAAGGCCGCATATAGAACAAGTTGGTATCGACGAGGTCTCAACATCAGCATCAAATTGACGTCATACTCGCTCCCCCTCCTTTCTTCGCCCTGTCATCAACCTCGCACACTGCCTCGCCATGCCAAAAGACCACGGCAATGCGTCTATACCGGTCGATGCCCTCGGCGTCCTGCAAGACGATGCATCGCTGCCCATATGCGTGACGTGTGGGACGCAGTATCCCTCAGCTAGAGACAGATGTGCGTCGCACCTGATCCCCACTCGCACCATGGCACTTACCCCTCAGGCGTCATCTGCGAGGACCCAAGGCAGTTCGTCCCCGCAACCGGTCAGGCATGGACCTCGCTCTCTGATCTCCTGTCCAGCCGGAAGCACTCGTTCCAGCGGGATGAAGAGGACGAGCGCATTAGCTTTATTCACACTGAGCCAGCTTTCGGGATCAACCAGACTCGTATGCGTCTCGCCTCAAGCGTTCCTGAGGCGCAGCTGACGACTAGCGATCCTGATCGAGACGGCAGAAGGATCCTATGTTTGGGACTGCGCAGCGTTCATATCTCCCCACCTGCTCGGCCATCTGAGCGAGCTCAAGACCCCGCTCAAAGCAATAGCCATCTCGCACCCTCACGTCCGTGCCAGACACAGCAATGGGCCCCATTGACAGCAGTTCTTCGCTACATCCTTGACCTGGTCGAGAGCACTCAAAGTGCCTCTGTATTTATGTGAAGCGGACAAGGAGTGGTATCAGCGTCTCGACGATATCGGACCGAGCGACGACGTGCGATGGTGGTCGGATGAAGTAGAGCTGGGCAAGGGTGTCAAGGTGATACAATGCGGCGGGTAGGTTGGAACTCGGACCGGATCGAGCGGACGACTCATCGCAGGCATTTTCCCGGGTCGAGCATACTTCACTGGGACCGCCTAGGCGAACCTGCGCCACCTGCGGACGCCTTGCCCACTAAGCCGACGCCGGTGTCCGGTATCATCCTCACTGCGGACACCCTAATGGTCATGGCCAGCCAATCGCACTTCACCTTCATATGGTCCGCCCCAAACATGGTGAGCCGGCTGAAGCATTTACCTGTCGTATTGGTTTCCTGCGGCGTCAAATCTGGCCAAACGAGCAAGGCGAGCGATAGCAGACGTGTTGCAAGCGGACGCTCATCGATCTGAACCCCCCCTCCAAAGTTCTCCTCACCCGCTGATCCGAGCTCTTGGTGCAGGCCGAACCTTCAGCATGGCCTGCTGATACGCAGATACCTCTCCGTCCTCCTCAGGTCTTGTCAATCTTGGAGCGCCTCAAGTCGGTTCCATTTTCCCAGGCTAGCTCAACCTGGCCCGGCCGGTTCATCCGGCAAGATGCCAAACGTATTCTGTCGGAGAGTGTCACCAAGCACCTCGGAGCATGTGGGTGGAGGCTGGATGGGGACCAGCTAGTGCCACGCGATGCCCCACTCCCTCGACCAGCCCAACCACCACCACCCTCGGCTCCGTCACACAACGTGCGGATCAGGCCCTCGCAACTGCCGGCGGCAGTCAGTATGGGTGATCAGGGCCGAGGCGATGAGGGCAGCCGCCCTGAAACGCCCCCGACGGGAGTATCGCGCGGAGGACAGCAGAGCAATGCGGTTTACAACGACGATGATGATGATGATGGGAGCGAAGGGGACAATCCCTGGCGCGATTCGTGATCAGCGTGTGGCAGAGTAAGAGCTCCCGCCGCTCCTTTGACAGTGTGCTTCCGTGATGATGCATGATGATCTATCGCAATCCAAGCGCGGATCTGCGTCGCAAAGGAACAGAGATGGGAGGGAAAAAGAAGGGAGGGGGTGGATGGAAGATGATTGGCTATTTCCCCGTTCGTGTGACCCACGGCTGAAACGGTTGCGCGCAATGTGACAATGTGATTCAGGCACCGGCATCGGCGGGTTTTCTCTGCCTATCTCTCACTCTCGCAAAGCGGGGGGAAAGACGGCACGGGGCGGGGGGGCAAGTGAGTGAGCGAGGGGGGAAAGCAGCACGGATAAGAGAACAACCTCGCAAACGATGAGCCAACCCTTTCCCCCTCTCATTCTCGCAAAAGCACCCCAGCCATTGCATCCAGCCATTCTTGCATTCCAAGGCCATAATCGCTACTCTGTCCCCGTTGCCACAGGCGTAGATCACTGCTCCAGTACGACCTGCGTCCACATTCGATGGACCAGGTCTCTTATCTCGCGCTCACAACACAACCAACAACTTCAACCTTGTTTACGGGATGTATAATCCTCGTCACTCTGGCGTTTGTGCTACGCCGGGTCGTCCCCTCGTGGTTCGGCGCGGGGACCGTACGGGTCGTGGGACCCATCTCGCCGGGTAGAGTGGGCAGAGATGAGACGATGACGGGATTCGTCGATAAGCATGTGCCGTCGCTCAAGGCGGGCTTCAAGCCCAGCTGGTGGTTGCCGAAGTGCGTGGCGTGGCGTATAGGGGGTATGTCCAGTCGGGAACAAGGCGGCTGACCGCAGCGGACACCTGCAGACGATCTACTCGGCCATGGCGGACTTTAACAAGGACGACCAGATGACTTATGAACGGTGGGTCGGCGTGACAGGGGTCCCACGACGCGGCACTCATGGCAGAAAGCTTCTGCGCCTCCCCGATGGCGGGACCATGTGAGTGGGTTCGGCGATTGGGTGCACTGGTAAGGCAGGGAGACTGATGCTCAGCGGAGTGGACATCTACCCGCCTCTGTCGATGCCCCTCCCCGAAGCCTCGCCCGTGGTGCTCCTGAACCACGGCCTCACCGGTGGGAGCCACGAGAGCTATGTCCGGAACATGGTCCTCAACATCGCCAAGCCGTGGTCCGAAGGCGGCCTTGGCGGCCGCGTTGCGGTGGTCAACGTGAGTTGCGCCTCATGCATGCACCTTTCCCATCTGTTCTCGAACTGATGCCAGTTCCGGGGCTGCGCAAACACGCCCCTGACATCCCCGCACCTCTACAGCTCCGGCAACACGGTCGACACGCACACCGCGACCCTCTTCCTCTCGCAGCTGTTCCCTCGCTCGCCCTTCTTCGGCATCGGCTTCTCACTCGGCGCGGCAGTGATGACCCGCTACCTGGGCGAACAGGGCTCTGCCAGCCGCCTCAAAGCTGCCTGCGTCCTATGCGCGCCGCTGGAGCTGCGTTACATGACTGCCAAGTGCGTGCAGCCCCTTTCCCGGTGTGCATTCCAGAGGCTTATGCGCAGGCTGGACGCGCGCAGACTCTGGCCCAAGCTATACTCGTATTCGATGGCGCGTAAAATGCTCCGGTCCCTCCTCCCTCACCTGCTCGTGCCCGATACTCCTCTGTCCTCCCCGGACTCTCCGCTCCATCCGCATCTCCCCGCCCTTCTGAGCATGGCCGGCCGATACCGCTGGACGCTGCGCGCGAGCCACGTCATGGAGGCCGTGGCGGCCAAGGTCGGCGGCAGCGGGGAGCATTTTCCGTTTGCGGGCATGAACGAGTTCTTGGGCTGGGCTTGTCCTGGCGCGTGGCTGGGGAGGATCAAGCGGTGCGTCCATCGATAAATGTGCGATTTCCGCTCACACCAGACCGACGTTGGCAATCTCGGCGGTAGACGATCCGATCGTGGCTGGCGGTGCGTGCTATTCTCGGTGCTCAGACGACGACGACCGGCGCTGATGGCAGAATGCTTGCCGTATCAGACTGTGCAGACATCTACGCACTTTGTGCTCGCTGCGGTCCCGCACGGAGGTCACCTGGCATGGTTCGACGGCCCATGGTCTGGCCCTGACAGGCATCGCCGGTGGCACGTCCGGCCCGTGCTCGAGTTCCTGCGCGCCGCGATGGAGCTGCCGAACGACCCGGTCGTTCCGCTACAAGTGGTAGAAAAGGAGGGATGGTTCTGGTCGGGAGACGCTGGGTGGAAGGTCGTCGAGGCGTAAGAGCTTTGATCCCGTAGTGCGGTGGTCAGAACTCATGAATCTCGCGCTCGTCGCATCTCGCGCTCGAATCCCCGAGAGTACCCCCCTAGGACATAGTCATGATGATGCATCGGCGCTCCCTTACACCTTGCGGGCTGGTCAGTGCAGTGTTCAGTTCCCGCTGACAGCTCGTCTTCTTATTGTTACTCAAAGATGGCATCGGGGCAATGATGTACCCCTTCAAGGAACCGCTACAAGACCTCACCCCTCAACACGTTAAAGCATTTGTGCATAGGATTGTAACGTAGTTGTATATGTCCGAGCGTGAGACGTCTCTTTTCCTTTCTTTGTCTATCGTAAATGACTTTAAATGACGGTCGTCGGGCATGCCGAGGTGATGACGGGAAAGATGAAGCGTGTTTTGGCGTCATACAGACGAGCATGAGACGATATGGGGATGTTCACAATGGGTGTTGATACAGTATACACAGGTCGATAGTCGGTCCATGATTTGTGGCGGGCAATTCGGGTGAGTCGGAGTCAGCTATCGTGCTTTTCACAGCGTCGAGGGGTCGTGAAGCCAAGACTAGGAGGACGTGCGCTCGAAAGGTCAGAGGCGATGGTGCCCGTGTCGGAACCGGGCCCGCTCGGTCGAGCCGTCTCGAACGCCCCCTAAGCCTGATATCCGGCGTACATGCCAGGTCGCATCTGGCGTGAGCTTCCGTCCCAAAACGCCGACATCGCGAAAAGACACCCACCATATTAGGCTGGTAGTATCCCTGCGCCGGCTGCTCGCCCATGATCCCCAACCCGCCCAAGTTCGGCTGCGGCTGGAAAGTCACGGGCGGGTGGCTGAGGCCGGACGAGAGCCGCACACCGCCCTGGGACTGCATGTATGGCACATCGATGCTGGGCGAGGCGAACTGCCATTAGCTATCACCACTCCATGCCCATTGCATGCGGCGCACCGGGTTGAAGGGGTCCGACCCGGGACTCATCATCTGCGCGGGGGACATCCTGCCCCGTTGCATCGCCGAGGGCGTGCGGGGCCCTCCGCCGAGGTTCGGACTACCGTTCCGGATCGCCTGGCCCAGCGGCATGTTTTGCGGGATGAGCAGGGGCGAGATACCTTGGCCCATCGGGTGATACATGAGCATGCCGGGGTTGGCGTACTGTGCGCCGTATTCAGAGCCAGGGGGTGCGCCGCGGCGGTTGCCATGGGCGTTCTGGCCTTGCCCTTGTTGCCAGTTGGCGTTGCGACTGAGATTTGGTCCAGCGGGCACCGGAAGGCCAACCGCTTCGAGCAAGAGGCGGTACGGCGGAGTATTGGCCGCCTTGATCGTGGGCAGGACGCGTCGAGTGGCCCCGATCATGGTCTCCCGATCCGCAGCGGGAAGCGAGGAGATGGCAATGATCTTGCCGATGACCTGCGCGCCGTTGTTCGCGTCGGTCAGGACTTCGGTGAGGGTCACATCGTTGCTCGATGAGAAGATGGCGTTGATAAGCGTCGTCGCCGCGGCCGGCTCGGCAGTCTGCGTGATCACTTAAAGTCAGCATGGGTATCGTCCCAGTAGACCCATGGGACGCACCTCTCAGAACGGTAAGTGAAGCGAGCTTGTGTGTGCAGAGGTGCGCGATGTGCGGCACGAATCGGCCCGCGAGGAGGCCGTACCTGCCAGGCAGGTTGGACTGGTCCACCAACCACGTCAACAACAGCGCTCCATTCGGGTTCGTCGCGAGCGGGATCGAGTTGAGGATGATGCCAGTCGCAATGCGTTTCTGTCATCAGCACAGCATATCGCCCTCTGATGGACCAACCAACCCTCTGGTACAGCGACGTGAACTGGCTCTCAAGGCAGGTGCGCATACACCTCGCGCCGAACCTGTTCTGCGCGATATCCCACATTCGATCCATCATCGCGTCAAAGACGTAATCGCTCCACGGCGCGCCGAAGCGCAGCGTCCCGGCGCAGACGTAGTTGCCGAGCGAGTCGCACATCAGCGGCGGCGCGAACGGCTTGAGATGCTCGCAGATGAGGGTTCTCTCCTCATCGAGTTTACAGCATTCGATGATCTTCTGCGCAGCCCAAGTGCCGTTCTTGTGGATGCCGACCATGGCGAGATGCGGGGCGATGCGCTCGAGCATGGCGTACCGGACGGGCGGGGAAGTTCGTTCAAAGAGCTTTTGGATGACGGTGTTGCCGATGTAGTCGCTCGACAACTGAGGTCAGCACTGTTAGTTACCAGTCCGCGCTGGACCCACCTCGGCGCAGTCGTCCAACAGATCCATCGCATACTGGTCCACGTCGTCAACGCTGCACATGCCCGAGTCGAGGCTCTTGCGCAGGTCACGAAGCCTGACCGAGTCGAAGCGGCGGTGCGGTCTGTCTTGAATGAGCGGGATGGCCGTGTAGTATGTTGCGGGCGGTCGGGATTCTGGGCCGTCAGCTAAATCGAGTACTCCCGACTCACCAGCTGCAGCCTTGATATCGCCGTCTTCCTCCCGGTTGGTGCTCAGCACCTGCATCACCATTTGCTGTTCCGTCACCTCGCCGTCGTGTCCCAGTCCCTTCTCCAACACCTGTTCGTGCACGCCAGCTTTGACCAGGTCCACAACAAGTTGCGAGCGGTAATTTTCCAGCCCCCCTCCTTCCGCCGAGACTTGCTGCTCGGTGGAAACGGCCCCAGCGCCATGCACGACTTCGAGCTGGTCCTTGAGGTCACTCGATTTCTTCTCTTCTTCCGGTCCTCCAAGCGACGGCGACTTGGTCGGGACTCGAGCAAAGCCGATTCGGATCGCGCCGACATCGGAGCCGAGGATGTCCCGCCCGTTCAGAGCATTCCTCGCCGCTATGGCCGAATCGAGGCGCTCGAAATTGATGAAACCGCACGCCTAGAGTCAGCCAAGCTACGCCTCAGCGAACTCACCTTGTGCATGAGGACTCGAGCCGACTCGACGGGGCCGAAGGGCGAGAAGATTTGCAGCAGAGTCGACGAGCTGGTCGTGCCGGGGATGCTGCCGATCCAGATGGCTCTAGTAGGAAGAGTTGAGTCATCCGCCTGATCGGGAACAAAGTTGGATGCGTTGGGGTTGGCCGGAGGGATGACCATCGACACAGGCGTAGTCGAAGCGGGAGCCGACTGAGTGAAGACCAGCCCAGCTGGAGCAGGGGCAACGTGCGACGTAGGCGGTCCAGCGGGCGCAGAATCAATCTTGCCGAATCCAATTCGCACCGGGGCCGTTTCAGACAGAGCCTGCACATGTCCGCCGAGTCGGTTCAGCACATCGTCTCGTGCTCGAATCGCATCGGGCTTCTCCATAAAGTTGACAAAAGCGCATGTCTACAGTCAGCTTTGTTCGCGCTTCGAATCAACCTTCTCCGGCAACATTCGCACGCTCTCGATCGCGCCATACGGCGAGAATACCTGCAAAAGTGCATCGCTCGTGGCGTTGACATCGAGGTTGCCGATCCACAAACTCCTGGTGGGCATCTGCGGCGTCGAAGTTCCGTTCACATCCGGTGTACCCGCCCTGGACGTGTGTGACGACATTGACATGCGCGGTCCCCTGCTGACCGAGCTCTCGCGAGAGCGGTTCAGGTCCCGGTCCGAGCGCGAGCGAGGCGGGTAGCCGTACACGCTCGACATGGACGGCATCATATTGCCCATGACGGGCGACTGCGGAATCGAGGCGAGGTAACCTTGAGGCGTGGCTCGGCGGTGGGGGTTGTCCAAAGCGCCGATAGTGGTCGCTCGAGGTCGTGTGTCTTTGCCATAGCCGTTCTGGCTGTACTCGTAGCCGTCGTCGTACATTCCCAGCTCGCCGATCGCGCGTACCACCGCGGCCTCCTCGCTGTGGTCGTAGTAAGGGTTTGCGTTCGCGCGCGTCTTCACCGGTCGGTGCAAGTTGGAGATGGTCGTCGCGCGCAACCTGGAGGCCGGACCGTTATTCGCGATCGCTCGCTGGTGCTGCTCCCTCAAGCCCGAGACCGAGGCCGGCGGGATCTCCTGCCCGTCCGCCAGGCCGAGATAGTCGAGCGTGGAAAAGTTGAGCTCGTCGCTCCCCAGCGCCTCGTGGCCCTCGGACGGCGAGGTATAAGACGACGCCTCTTCCGCCGTCTTGGGTGCCAAGGGCGACCTTGCCTGGCCAGGGTTGGACAGCCAGGCGTTGCTGAATGGCGATGTCCCAAATGCCGAGCCGAGGTTGGCCGGCGGCTTGGGCAGAGTCAACGAGCCGGACCGTATCCTGTTAGGACCGGCGCTCGTTGGGGTCTCGAGGTTCGCCGCGGACGAGGCGGTGTGTCGTAGCGCAGGACGGCAAGAAGGGGTGGTGGGGTAGGCCGGCGACAGCGCGGATGTGCGGACAGGCGTGGGCGAGTGAGATGGTGCGGGAGCCGGGGGTGAAGGCTCGGCGGGGACGTGTCGGGCGTCGGGCAGACTCGAAGGCATGGTTCTGCCGTCAGAGATGGTCATCACGTATCACTCACCCAGCCCGCGCCCTTCGATACCCCGCAGCGATATTGCCCACCTCGGACCGCTCCCTGTCCTTTGCGGCCGGCGACGGCACATAGGCCGCCTCGGTCTCCATGATTTCCCGAGCGCGTTTGGCGTACGCGGCCGAAGGTGCAGGAGGCGGCGTGCGGCCTTCGCGACCCCGTCCTGCTGATCCTGGCGGGTCGGGCGACAGTGTCGATGAGGAATGGGATGTCGGCTGCCTGGGCGACATGCTGAGTATGAGCGAGGGACGATCTGGCAGAGGGCATCGTGCTGCTTACGTCTAGCACCTGGGCGGCAATATACTTTTGGCGGTGGTGATTATCGTGTCTGGATGGTCGTGGATGAGAGGGAATTGAGGCGGTATTACGAAAGATTGAACGTAGAACAGTCGTTGATGGACGTGACGTGGAGACGAAGACGAAGGAAAGCTGCCGACAAAGCGGTTAGACCCCTCTTTCCGGTCGTTAAGGGTGCTCTGGCGATGGCCGCGTTTCAAATCGAGGTGAAACCAAAGCTATTCCCGGGACCCGGCGAGGGGGCAAGGGAAGGGGGCCGAGGATGAAGAAGGGACGCCGTCCCGCCAGCGTCGATCAATCTGAAGCTGAGGGAGGTGAGGTGCCGAGTGTGTGAGGTGCTGAGTGTGAGATTATAGATGTCGTCAAGTCGAGCCTAGATGCGGTGCAGTGTACAGGTGCTCTGTGATGCCATCAACTACTATGCGGCATTCGCAGCACCCCTCGCTGGCGTCGATGGATCCGACCGACTGGGATCCTGCACGGAAGTAAAAGCACGCGTCATCCATTGTCTTTCCCCCTGCCTCTGTGGCGATCACCCCTTGCATGACATGTGCGCAAGGCGCACACTTGGGTTCATTCCACAGGAAAGCATGCCGGATGGGGACAGGAGACACAACCTACCGTAGAGCTCTTCGGAGCTTGCGTAATAGAAGGAAGCCTTTCTCCAGCTTACAAATCGGATGTTAAAGTCGGGAGCTGGCGGCGAGTCGATCCGCAATCCCAGTCTGGAGCAATCCAATGACGCGGTCACCATGGGCCTCGCTGTCCACGGACCGACTGGCCGAGTCGAGACGTTAGCTGGGCTGTACACTGCCAGTTAAATATCGCTCTAGCACCACACCTGGGAGCGTTACCCACCGTGGCTGCCACCTTGCCTCCTGCTTTTTCTACCTACTGTATTCGAGCCTGGTCAAGTATCCGACCTTAGCTTACAGCACCTTAGCCACGGTGTACACCCCTCAAACCGAAATGCTGTATGAAGCCAAGTAGACCAGGACAACCTGCAGGCTACCCGATGTTGATTCAGCCTAGCCCGCACCTTGGGAGATGTGAGACGCCCCGCCCCTGCCCGCCGTATGGTTATATCCGCATTCTCAGACGTCAGCTCGACTCATAAGTGACTCCCAGACGATCCAGCCCGCCTGGCATCCGGATCCCTCAATCGACAAGTACTGTGTGACTAGCCTCAATCTCAGCAGCCGCCCTCGCAGAGACACTCGCAGCAGTCGCAGTCACAGCCACCTGGGTCGCCTGGATCGGTATCAGAACGCGGTCTAACAGGACGGGACCCACCTGTATCTTGACTTCGGTTCGGAGGCCGATTCCTCGTCTGGTGGCGGGGATCTCCGGAGGAAGGCTCATTCGACATGAATGTGAGGCCTGGCGTGGGTTGGGACGTCCCCTGACCCGGTGAGAGGGCAGAGGTGTGCGTGTCTGCTGGCTGGGCGGTTGGCTGTTCGGTGTAAGCCCGATACACTGCTCCACTTGCGATCGAAGCGATCATTCCGGCCTGTGGGCCTGGCTGGGACCGGTGCACGGCGTAGGTGGCCGGGCCTCTGGGGGCGCCGCGTGAAAAAGCGCCTGCTTCGACGGTGGGAGGCGCTGAATGCGTTTGGGACTGAGATTCCGCTTGCGAGCTTTGATAATCTGGGTACCACCCATGACCCCATTTCCGGAGTGAAGTTGGCTGGGTTCCCGGAGCCGGTGGTTTCCAATCGGGTAGCTCCATGGAGGTCCCTTGCTGCTCCTTTCCGCTCATGGTCGCCGATTTGCTGTCTATTTGAACGCTTGCAACGTAGCCGTCTGTATCGACTGGGACTACCGGATCGAGACTACTGTACTGTAGTTATACCCACCAACCTCCCCCCTCCGTGAAGACGACCCTTTTACTATTTGACTCGACCAATATCCAGATGTCCGACACGAAGTCCACTGCTACAAAGGATCGCAATCTCCATGACAAGCCGTCATTTGCCGCTGCTTTGTTCTCCCTCATCTAATCCACCGGCCTCCCGGCGTGTCTCCCGTCGCCGAGCCCGAAGCCCCGTCCCCCGCCTCTAGTGCGTCTTGCCCCTTTGTCATAGGGGGTCCTTGAGTTGGGAGAGGGGGATCATTTCGAAGCCGATCTCAGATCCGGAGGACAATAGTGAGACCTGGCAAGGCGGGGTGTATGGAGTGTTGGAACCCCAAGGACAGAGCCCACGCCACAAACACCATGAACCCGTGCGAAGTTGCCAGACGACGTTCTTGGTGAGTGCCCGCGGTGTACTCGATGCATCCCGGCAGGCCACAAAAAACCGTCCTCTCCCTGAGCAAAGACACAAAGCGCTTTCCCCTCAGATCAGATATCAACTACAGTTACAGTTGCAATCACCACAAGGCACGGAACAATCGCCCGAGGGGCAGGAGCAGGGTATGGAATCACCACAGGCGGTGATCAGGGCCTGGCAGTCTTCCAAATCGTTCGATATATGATCTGCGACGTTCTCCACGGCACGGCCCAGGTCGAAATCACCCGAGGTCCAAATGTTCGTGCCACAAAAGTGGTCACCGTTCCCGTCGCCGCCGCCAACAATGACTGCACCTCCGCCGCCGTCCCCGATGGCATGAGAGGCGCCGCGATCCCAATGTCCACCCCTGAATCCCCCAGATGGACCAGGTTGCAAGCTGAACGGAGAGCGTTGGGCGGACTGCTCATGCCCCGACCGGGGATTTTGGGCGGGATGAGGTCTGGGGGGCTGATACAGCATGCCTTCATTAGGAGTGGGTTCAGCCGTCCATACGCCTCCACTTGGGTGCCAAGGGCCGGACACTTCACTCTGCACATCTTGTGGAGCTGTAAGAGAGGTGTACGACCTGCCATGCCCATACAACGAGTTCTGTGGATATGGCGGTGGCGGGAGACCCGGGCTTGGGAACATGTGCCCGGAACCGGGCGAGGCGCGTACACCCGTTTGCGCGTTCAGCAAGGAGCCACCCATCGCATAAGAATCGGGTGAGCTAGGCGCGTGGGTGACCGGGGCAGTGTAAGGAGGTGGCGGACTCAACGCTGGGGAGAAAGAGTCTTCCTGTGTGTAAAGGCCTGCATGCGAGTTATGCACCCCTGAGAAAACCCGATGTTCGGGCCGCGAACTCTCAAACCTTTGCAGTTCAATATAACCGCGATTGTCGCCACGGGAACTTGACATTGCCTGTCAGCGATTGAGTTCACGTTAGATCGAAGATAAAGTGAAGGTTGTGCATTAACCTCATGGCGAGTGTCGCTCATATACGAGGGTGCCACCTTTCACTTTGTACCTCCTTTCATACGCTCGATCCCTCGCAGCTCCGACTCCTGACACTCTGCGCACGTGGACCCATCAACACTGGCTATTCCCCCGTGCCCTGCTGTCTCCTATGCTGCTTGGTCCGCAACCCAAAGGGTTGAATGGTGAGGAGGTGCTTTGGGACCGTGACGGAGCACTAGGGTGTCGTACTTTCGGTGCCCACCGTCAATGACCTTTGCGGTGATGGACATCACCAAAGACTGGTGCTTTGACTGGCTACTGTAGACAGTTCTACGTCCCCGTGGAAAACATGCTCTGCTCCAAATTCACGAGACAAGATATTCTGTCCCTCGAGGGCAGCTAATGGGTCCACAGTGTGTGCCGTGAAGTGCTGCGAGGGGAGAAAGAACAATCAAGACGAGTCCCATGACATGCGAGTTTGAGAAATAGGGAGCATGTCGTCAAAATCGGCGGTTCGCCTGCTTTGTTACAGATATCGTCCGAAAACCATAGCATCGCACCTGTATCGCAGCCCACGGAAACATAAATCACCTGCCAAGGCTCGCGTTCAGTCTCCTTCCACACGCAGACCAATCTCCAGGCCTAATCGGCCAAAAGGCTGTGTCTATCCTGTTTGGAGCTCGTCGACGTGAGCTAGTAACTATCATGGTAATCATCCCGGGTGTAGATGAGGTTACTCGATGAGGTAGCACTGGTAGCGCTCTTCCAGCCGCTCTTGGTCTTGTCGATTGCGGCTTTCGCCTTTCGCTTCAACGCGTTGCTGATGCATGTCGTGGTGTGCGAAGTGGTGGATCGGGTCCCGTCCGACGCGGCAGGTAGCGCCTCATGCGGTTCGATCGCCGAGCCGCACAGGGTGACTTCGTCATCATTGGCCATTGTCGGAAGCTTGACGGTCGTAGTGTGGCAGGCCAAAACTGTGGCTGGACAAGTATATGTATTCTTCACCACCCATGACACCGCAAACGACAGCATCAGGACCTCCTTTCCGTGACCTCCTTTCATCGAGAGGGTGGAGGAAACGGGTTAGTGAAGGACAGAGGACAGCCAGGTCTGCGGCTGGTCTGGAGCTCAACCCCTCCTTTGTTGTAACAGGACAAAATGTTTCAGGGCGAACGCGTTCGAGGCGGAGGTCGGGCTGTCGGGCTTGGAGCGAAGACCGTCGAGCGCAGACGCCTGTTCCACCACCGCTCCGTAGCTGTGCGACACGTCAAAGCTGGAATCCAGCATGTCTGCATATCTTTGAAAGCGCGCCATATCTGCAGCGGGATGTAGCCACGGAAACACCAGCAGACTCGCAGTGCGTCAGAGGACCAGTGCACACTGCTGCGACCGGCTCATTTGGCAGGCACAATGGGGAACCACTTGTTGAAGACCATGTTCGGGTCATACTTTGCCTTGATCCGCTGCAACCTCGGATAGTTGCTCCCAAACAGCTTCCTCACCTTGTCTCCGCCGCTGACCACATCCGACTCTGTCGTTCAGCTCAGCAACGGTTTCAGAGCGGACCACACGACATACGGTAGTTTCCGTAAGGCGTCTGTTCCTCCCCCTCTCCCGGGTCGATCATCTTCGCTATTCGCTTGGCGTACGCTCTCGCCTTGTCGCGGAGCTCGGGGCTGTCATCCTCCTTCCACCTCATGAAGATCGGCACGTTGTTGCTGAACCTGCGGCAATTGTATGCGGTCGCGTCGTCGGGCTTCGAGCGGGTCACATCGTTGGGGATGTACTCGAAAGCGAGCAGGGAGCCTTGGAATGCGGGTGTCTCGGCGATCATCCTGGAGAACTCCTCAAAGACGGGCACGACGCAGTCAGAAGGAGGGATGCTCTGGTTCGCCGCACACATGTAAACGTGTGCGCCGTGGGCGAATTTCTGGTCCAGGATCTGGTTGAGCTGGATATACGTCTTCGAGCCGGTGTCGTCCTGGACCGGGCCTGCGGTCAATCGTGGTCCTGGCTTTACGAGCAGGCTCACCGAGATCGTAGAACACCTGATACTTGCGGCGTCCTTCCTCACTTGTACCATTATAGAAAAGAAGCATAAAGACCATCTGTCGTCAGCTACGAGCTGCGCGCTAAAAGCAGGCGCGAAGCCGTCGTAATCCAACGTCGTAGGGACTTACGACACCGGATGGCGTACCGATCAGACCAGCGAGGACAAGCTCCTTGGGGCCCATATGCTCGCGATCCAACTTGTCCGCCGCACGTACGACCGCCTCCGCCTTGTCGGGCGTAAACACGAGCATGCCGCAGAACACCTCGGGCGCCTGCGGGTAACACTGAAGCTCAAAGGTGGTGACAACGCCAAAGTTGACGCCTCCGCCGCGAACACCCCAGAACAGCTGTGGTTCAGCACTGCCCAACGACCTACCAGGGGGAGGAAGTCGCTGTACTCACATCCTCGTTCTCCTTGTCCGACGCGTGCAGGACGGTTCCATCCGCGATGACGACAGTCGCGCCGACGAGGTTGTCCACCACCATACCTCGTTCGCCCGTCAGGTACCCCAAGCCGCCTCCAACGGTCAGGCCTCCCACTCCGGTCTGGGCATCAGCGACACAACGATAGCGTCCAAGCTTGATCTCAAGTGCTCACATGGCTGACCGTCCCGCCGACCGTGGCGAGTCCGTGAGGAATTGTCGCGTTGTCGACGCTCGCCCAAAGAGCTCCCCCTCCAACTGTGACGATCTTTGTGTCGGGATTGCATGTCACTTGATTCATGTACCTCGACAGGTCAATAACGATACCTCCATCGGTCGAGCTCGCTCCCGAAGGATTGTGCCCGCCGCCTGATATCAGTCCTCGTCAATCATCGTAACCCTACGCTAGCAGACTCGGTGTGGCTCTTCCGAAGCAATCCGCTACGCACCGGTGACAGCGATCTCCAACCCAGCCTTGACCGCGAATTTGATCGCCATCCCGACATCCTCGTTCGTCTTGACGTACGCGACGATACCGGCAGGTCGCTCGGCAGTCGGGGACCATCGGCGGATGGCATTTCTGTACCCCTCGTCGGTTGGCAGGACGAGGTCACCGCTGAAAGTAGCTTTGAATTGGGCAAACTCGCTGGTCGAAGCGAAGGCCGGTGCAGTCATAGTGGATATCCGTTTAGTATCATAATCCCCATCATCGAAAGGATATATGCGTAGCACCCCGTGCTGAAGGGTCTTTCGATGGGGCAGCGGGTGGTGGAATGGATCATGGCCGCATGACCGACTTTGTGCACCCATCCCATCCCGCTACACCGGGTCGCTATGTCGGTCACGCATCCTCGCCGTTTCACCGTCCGGCCATGTCGTGAACCTGCCGCGGATTGCGTAACCCCAAGCCGCCGGCTTTGCGTAACACACAGACGACGGCTTCGCGTACACCCCCTAGCTTTCGCCTCGACAAGCTTTGTCTGCGGCAGTGTCTTAGCGCCCTTGGCGTGCTCCTTCGTCAGCTGCTTCTGAGGGCGTCACATGTCCTGTGGTAACCACTTTGCTGGATTTGAAGCGTCCAGCTGGCCCAACAGGGTTGGTAATGTATATCGCAGCGCCCGGCAACGTAAATGCTTTCGACAAGTGCGGAACATCGAGAGGTCGAGCCCACCAAAAGGACTCGCCGTCGCGGCAACTTGCACCACCGCATCAGCTCCCCACCCCGCGTCATCGTATGTACGTCCCTCGGCGAACACATGGTATATCATCCCTCCAATCAAGGTATCTAACTACACCGATTCGTAATCTCCATACTGGCACCATGCGCGCCAAGTATCCATACTCATATCCTGTCCATCCTTCCTGAGCGATGCAGATTGTTTTGTGGGGGCAAGACAGTCGTCTGTACCCATGCTAAGAGACTCGGAAAGACGATGTGTCGTGGCGGTCAAAGAAACGATAACGTATGATGGTGATTGTGGTTCGAGGGGGTCTCGTCGGTTGCCCCTCGCAGGCGTGACATAACAGCAGACGAAATGACTATTGGGGCGTAATCGTAGACAAAGAGACCGAAAATGTATCGAGGCGCGAACGAGGGTGGGGCGAGGAAAGGGAGTATTCTATGTCGAGGACAACCGAATTCACTATCCGCAAATCCGGTGGAAGGTGCCGAGGCGATGCGAGGGAAAGTGTCAGTGTCCAAAAGGTCTTTACGAGCCGAAGTTGAAGCCACCCTGGGGCGCGGCAACTGCTATCAGCATCATCGACAAGGTGATTGTCCGCTGCGCTCACCGTTCGACTGGAAGGCGTATTGACCAGAGGCATCGACGGCAGGAGCGGCCGCATCGGCCTCCTCCTCGTCGTCGTCAGGGAAGAATTCTGCTGATCAGCACTGGCCAGACTGGAGCTTTGACTCGACTCACTGTCCATGATGTAGAAGCACTTCTTGTAGATCTCCAGGTTCTCGTGGTGTTGCAAGTTGTGGATCGCGACCATTCCGCCCGCCTCCTCGACGTACTGGGCGTACTGGTTGACGGCACCGGGTCCACCAGCCTCCTTGTCGATGTCTCCAACCTTCAAAATGTTCTCCAGGCCATCGAGCGCGACCTGGATGATCTTGTTGTCCATCGAGCTGAGCAGGTCACACATCGGCTTGATGCAGCCCTGCTGAACAAGGTATCGAATCTGGTTGGGCTCCTGAAGACCACCGGAAGTGGCGTTGGAGATCGCCCAGCAGGCCTCCTTCTTCGTCTTGAAGTCGGCGTTCTGGAGGATGTTGATGAGGGGTGGGATGATGTTGGCGTCGATGATCGCTTGGATCTGGTGGGGCGATCCGGCGGTGACGTTGGAAATGGTCCAGCAAGCCTCCTTTCGAATACCGTCCTTGGGCGATGACAGCAGGCTGAGCAGGGCAGGCAGGGCACCCGACGAAATGACGACCTGCGTCTGGAGGTCATCACCAGTGACGATGTTGCCGACCGATCGGAGCGCCGGGGTCTGCACGGCCGTGGAGGGGTGCATGAGAAGGTCCACCAGCCTTCGGCACACGCCGCTCTCGATGACAGCCTGAATCTTGTCGTTGGTCCCGTCAGAAAGGTAGCTGATCGCCCAGCATGCATCGATCAGAACCTCGTCGTCGAGCGAGTAGATGAGCTTGGTGAGGACAGTCAAAGCCGGGGCGATCTGGGTTTAGCATTGATCGTGACCAATCACACCGTTCCACTCACAAGCTCCCACTTGGGCTGGGGCGACTTTCCTCGGCAAAAGTTGCTGAGCGTCCAGGTGGCGTTTCGAAGCATGCTAAGCTTGTGGTTCTCGGTCAGGAGCGCGAGCAGCGGATTGAGCGCTCCAGACTCGAGAACGTGGTCTCGGCACTTGGGCGAGTCACCCGCAATGTTTCCCAGCGCCCACACGCTGTTGTCAGCAAGGGTCATTCCTGGTGTCTCCGCACTCACGCCTGTTCCCGGACATCGAGGACGTTGGAGGAGAGGAGCTTGATGAAGAGGGGGACGGCGCCATGGGAGATGACAACCTGGGTGTGTTGGGACGTGCCCGAGGCGATGTCTGACGTCAGCACGGATCATCTTCCATATTCTCATGAACGAACTTGTCAGAGCCCAGGCAGCTTCAAACTGTTGTCAGCGCGATCTTGACCCGCTTGGACAAAACCCACCTGGAGCATCGTGTTGGTGCTAGACAGGAACTCGACGAATCGAGGGACAACGCCGCACTCGATGACCCTGTCGATCGGCGGGTTCTTCTCCTTGGACAACAGCCTGGTGTCAGGGTACGCAGGATAAGTTGCCCGGCACGCACTTTCGGAACTTCGTGGTCGCTTCCAGTTGGGTCTGCTGGTTGTCGCTGTACACGGCCTGGAGCATCGCCGGCAGAGTCTCGCTCAACGAAGCCGTGCCGAGCTCAAAGTCCTCGTCCGAGTCGAGTCCCTCATCCTGCGGGGCCGGCTGAAAGTTTCGTCGCTTCGCGATGGACTCCTCTCGCTGCACCGTCAGCTCGGTCATCCTGAGAAAGGCGGGTGGGTGGCCATAACGAGCACGATAGTGACGCACCTTTTGTTTTCGGATCTCGACCTGCTGCTCCTCACGACGACGTCGCAGCTGTCATGTCAGCAGTCATTGGTGATGGAGTCATCGGTCGACCCGATGGGCACACGACAAACAAGGACGAAAGGGAGGGTTGAAGATGGGTGTTTTGACGTACCTCCTGGGCGGAGAACTGGGTCTTTCCCTTGAAGTTTGCACGCCTGTGCTCGAGGTTTCGGGACTCCATGGTATGCGTCGAGGGTTGTCGAAAGAAGGTATGTAGAAGAGGATAGGTCAAGGTGGGGTGTTTGTTATTGTGTGTGTATGATCGCAAGCGAGGGAGCGAGGTCGAGAGAAGTCTTGATCGACCATCACACGCGCGCGACCCAAAAGTAATTGGAGCGACTACAGAACAGAATTACCACTTTCGGTAATTTCTCGTGGAGAGTGGCAAATTCATTCCCCGGGTGATTATCGTGGGAGACTTGGACACCCCCCAGTCCCTCTCGTGACGTCGACAGTCAAGAGTACAATATTATAGTCAGACTACAGCACTCGACCTGCACTCCACCGCACATCATGGGCGATTCATCTCGGAGGTCCAGATCGCGATCGAGGTCGCCTTCCCGACGGCATCGAGACCGCGAAGGCGATCGAGAGCGAAGCAGAGAGCACCGACATTCTTCAAAGCACCACAAGTCTAGCAGGCACCATTACTCGGACGAGGAGGATGACCGGAAGCGGAGGCACAAGCATGACCGCCATGAGACGGAGGAGGAGCGCAAAGAGCGGAAACGGTTGAAGAAGGAGAAGCGAAGAGGCGAGAGGAGCTCACGACACGGTCTGGACGTAGTAGACGACGACGACGATGGTGCCCTGTGGGTCGAGAAGGACATCGATGTCGAAGTGAGTTCTGAGGCTCGTTATGGCAGTGGCGCCGGCTCATACCAGCAGGAGGCGGTATCGAACATACCTACGGCAGACTCGCTTCCCATCACGTCACAGGTAGAGAAGGCGGACGCGCCTCTACCGCCCGCGACGTCGACCGGTACACACAGGAGGGAACGAGATGCTTGGATGCTGGACCCCGGGGCAATCGCGACGACCTCGACGGTACCTATGCCGTCACGCGATGTACCACGCAGCGCCGGTGTTGGCGGAAGGGACATGACAGACGGGTACGGCGAGCCGGAGAGTTCGGGTCGAACGCTCGACGGCGGGGTCGACTTTTTCTCGTCTCTAGGCACCGAGCACAAACGCAAGGACATCAACGAGGGAAAACCTGACCCAGCGAAGCCGCCAATCGACCATCGGGAGCTGAACATTCAGTTGAAGGAGGGTAAATCCGTCGACGAGTACGAGGCGCCCAAGGAGAAAAAGGTCCAGCCGGGAGGACCGGGATCATCCTGGAGGATGATGAAGTTGAAGCGGCTGTTCGAGCAGGCCGAAGAGGAGTAAGTTTGACATTGTTGCGCGGCTAGAATACGCCTGACAGACAGGAAGCGACCTGTCGAGGAGGTCGCGATGGAGCGGTATGGCTCGTTAGAAGAATTCGACGAGGCGAGAGAGGAGCGACGGATCTTGGACGAGCGGGACCGACGACGGTTGTCGAGGCGGACCAACACTAACGAAGGAGCGTCTTCGCCCAGCTCTGGCGGGATGCGGACGCCCGACGCCACGGGACGGCGATTCATGTTCACTGGCGACGACGGAGCGAACAGCCGACCTGGTTCTCGAGCTGGGTTCAGGCGCCCCGGCGAGTCGGACGGGATGCAGACGCCCGGTGCGGGTCGAGTTGAGGATCTGAAGCGACGCGAAGGCGTCACGCCGCGCGTGGGTAACCCTGCGCTCCCACCCAAAGTTGGTACACCGATACCGAGCGTCTTCACCCCGACAAACTTGTCGCGCAACACGTCTGGCTACCCGTTCTCGGCTCCAGTCACAGACGTCCTCGGCACTACGACCGCGTCCAAGCCGCCCATGTCGATCGAGGAGCTGAACCGGCTGCAGGCAAAGGTGCTCCGCGCAAAGTTGATGGAGGACCCGGATGCCGAAGCGCTCGAGGCACAGTACGACATCGAACGGGCTAGGTGGGAGGAAGGAAGTGGAGACCGAGGTGGAGCGGGTATGTGGGAAGGGGAGGAGGACGGCATACAGGGTCAATTGGGTCGGGAGGTCAACGAAGAAGGTACCCGCGTGGACGTGCAGGTGTTGCCGACCCTGGACGCGCGGGGCAGGCTGTACGATGTGGGCACGGGAAAAGAAGATGACGCGCCTCACCTCAGGGGTAATCGGCGAAAGAAGCAGGAGAAGTTTGAGACGCGCGACCGGCAGGGGAATCTGCTGCGGTACAACGCGGACGACGACGAGCAAACGCTGGGCGAGTTGGTCCGGCAAGAGCGGTTTGGCGCTGGTACCCAAAAGAATATGGACGCCGAGATGGCTGCTGCGATTGCCAAGGATGGCCGCTTTGATGTGAGTGGTTGAAAGTGGGAAATAATCCTCAGCTGATCGCAGAACAACCTCGACTACATCGACGACAATGCCGAGAAGCTCGCGCAGAGGAAGCGCAAAGCCGACGCGATGAAGCGGCAGTTTGCGATCAACGATTTTGCCCGGACAAAGAAGGCGCTCGACACCTGTCCTTTCTGCTATCAGGATGACCGACAGCCGCTGACGGCAATCGTGGCGCTCGGCGAACGGACGTACCTGTGTTGTACGCAGAAGGAAGAGCTCGTGCCCGGACACTGTCTGATCGTCCCGCTCCAGCACCATCTCAGCACGCTGGAGATGGAGGACGACGACTGGGAGGAGGTCAAGGTGGGCGGAGAAAAACCCTTTTCAATCATGGTGCTAACGAAAGAACTTTATGAAGTGCCTGATGAAGATGCACGCCAAGGACAACAAGGGTGTGCTGTTCTACGAGACCAACGTGTCGTTCCGCCAACAGCGACACACATATATCGAATGCGTGCCGGTGCCGTTTGCGCAGTTCCAGGACGCGCCAGCGTACTTCCGGGTACGTTCACGTGGCTTCAATTGATGCCACGCTGATGACAGGAATCGATCCTCGCGTCCGAGTCCGAGTGGAGTCAGCACAAGAAGCTCATCGACTTCAGCACGCGTCCGGGCGGGTTCAGGCGAGCAATGGTCCCGAACCTGCCGTACTTTATGGTGCAGTGGGATTACAAGGGCGAGAAGGGGTACGGACACGTTATCGAGGGGATGGACGATGCGGCGGGGAGGGGGGGCCCAGAGGACGACCTGGGCGGGGCGGTCGACGAAGGCGACAAGGGAGGTGGAGCGTTCCCTGAGTGAGTCGACCCTGAATCCCCGTGCATCCGGTGCTGATGTAAGATACTTTGCGGCAGAGATCATTGGGAATATTCTCGGGGTTGAGCCGCGCAGATGGCGCAATCCGCGCACGATCGATCTTTCGCTGAACAAGGAACGAGCGAGGGCATTGGGCACAAAGTTCCAGCCGTACAACTGGACGGTGCAGTTGCAGCAGTCGACCTAGAACAAAAATGCATCTCATAGCCAGCCCACCACCGTTGGCCTTTCGAATGCGGTCAGAGCAAAGTTCGTCGTCTGAGAAACAAATCGCCAGCCGGATCGGCCTGTCCTCGGTCTCGCAGCACGATCGTGTCAGCCCAGTGCTCGAGTAATGATATACATTTTATACTGTGTAAGGATAGCTGCGGTACTGCTCCAAAAAGGATACACAATGCTTCCTCAATGCTTCTGACATCGTCCTCACCACCCCATGCTACCTCGCGACATCCTCTGCCGCCCCGCCTACGCCTGACCATTGACCAATGGCCCAACAGCGATCCCAGAGTGGTGAGTTCCGTTCGCCAGCCCGTTCGATTGCGCCGTATGCGGCGTTGATTGTCCGTTTGCCATCTCCACGGAGAGCTGTCCGCCAAACGCGCCATTGACGTCTTTGACCGGCAACGGCACGTGCTTGACCAAGGGGTCATACGATAACAGGAGCATGCCGGCCGAAACGAGAAAGTCGAATATGCGGCCAGACTTGTTCACGTCGATCTTGAGCATTTTGCTGCGGTCAGCCGAGTCACACGCGAGGCACGGAGCGACTCACCGAGCATCGCGGCGCTTGAGCAGGCCTTTGCGACGCTCATTCTCACGTATGTACATCTCCTTGATGGACAGGTACGGTTTCGGCATGATCCGCAAGCTGGAGCACAAGGAGCGCTCTTCGTTGCAGAGCAAATCGAGTGACGCAGCATTGGCAAGATTGAGCGGCGTAGCTGGGGTCAGCGCAGGTCATCCGACGGGACTTGCCAACTTACGAGGCCTTCGCCCGCCATGTGATACGACACGAGGGGTCGGCTCTCTGCTTTCCCCCTTGGACGGCGGAGTCGCCGCAGCCCCGTGTAAGAAACGATGCTGGCCAGCGTTGACTCGCGCACCCGAAGGGACAACCTCGGATCGCTCGCGTGAGACCAGGGGCCGATATCCAGCCTGCATGTTAGCTTCCGGGAGGTTCAACGAGACGTTCTGCTCACCCTAGCTGCGCGTGCTTGTTCGAACGCTTCGGCCTCGGCCGCGGTGGTGATGCCCATGCGCCTGAACTCTTGCAGCTCGGCGATGCGTTTGCGGAGGTTGTGCTCGTCTACGATGAGCACTGCGCTTGCAGCCTGTGAGCTAGACTCACGGATCAAACCCTCGATGAGCTGCTCGTAGTCCATGGCCGTCTGCAGCTTCGCAAACGCCTTGTACCGCTGCACTAGGTCCTTCTCGTCTCTAGGCCTCTTTCGCTCCATCGCTTGAATCTGGGCGTCAATGACAGCCTTGCCGCGCAGAACGCACCTTTTTATACTCCGTCAGGCCCCGGTCAAAGATGAGATCCTTGGCCTCCTCTCGCTTGTCCAGTTTGGAGAAGTAGATATCGAGCAGGGCGAGTTTGACCTCGAGCTCGTCCTCATCCTCGAGGTCGAAAGCTGGTTCTTCGGCCTTCTCCTTCCCCTTGCCATTCAGCTCCTTTTTCGGCGATGCGGAGCTACGCCGTGATCCGGACGCCTCGGGTTCTCCAGGCTCCTGCTTCACGTCCACCTCCTCCTTTACCTCTATATCCTTGTCCTTGGCCTCCTCGCCATCTTCCTCATCTTCCTCCTCGTCTTCATCGCCTGCCGGCCGAGTAATGGTCGCTTCTGGTTGCTCGTCCCCTCCGTATTTGTACACCAGCCCAAACTCGAAGTCCTTGACCACCACCTCGGCGTCGTTGTCCACCTCGTGCTCGAACTCGAGACGGCCCGGCATGAACCCCGCGACTTCGTGATTCGTTGGCGCGGAGACGAGGGGTTGATTAGAGCCGGTGGGTAACGCTACGGGTCAGTTGAGTCCCCATGAGCGGTTTCCACTCACCATGCGGCTTGCGCATCTCCTCTATTCGGGCCTTCTTCTTGGCCTGGAACTCGTCTGGGTCGTAAGGATATGAATCGTGCATGCGCTGCTGTCAGCGACGCCTTCGGCCAACCCCCGGTCCCGGACGACCCGAACTCACCGGCATGAACTCTCGTTTCCGTTTCCTTTCCGCCCCGTCGATATCCATAGCCTGCCCGCCGTCTTCCTCGCTCTTCTCGCCGACGCCGAGGTAGACCTGCTCATAGTGCGCCTGGCATTCCTCCTTGGTACGTGTACCGATGTGCGTCGCCGCCTCTGCCCAGTTGCCCAGACCGTTGAGAATCAGGCCAGAGATGAGCAACAGCTCTTCGTCCGCACCCCAGTCCGGCGAGAAGATGGGTTGGGAATGTTGTTCCTGCCGTGAGCTGTAGACCGGCGCCGTCGTGCGGTTACTCACGACCACCTTGTAATCGTGCCATGCTTTATGTCGCTGCACCTCCTTACCCTCGCAAAAGCAGCTGGGGCACAGGTCAACCTCTTCGCACTCCTTTGCTGCGCACTTGATCCGGACAGTATGGGTTATATCTATCCCACCTGCGCGTAAGCGACGCGGAGACATGACAGGTGTAGCAACTCACAGGCGTCGCAGGTGTACTTGATCCCCGGCTCGACCGCTGCAAGTCAGCCATGTCACAACTGCACAACTCATAGCTCACCGAGCGGCGCATCGGCCTTGCCTGGCTCGGTGCGCACGCGCCGTTGCGTGACCGTCATGTCGCGACCTCCTTCCCTCCCTCACGGTTCGTGTGGGGAGGGAGGTGCAATCGGTGCCGACTATGCTTGACGCGTCGGCGAGGAGTCGAACGAGTACGCGGGGTCTGTGTCGGCCCTTTGCGGTGCGCTTATTGACCAGGCCAGCTTGTCGGTGACGCTGGAAATGGTGTCAATAAGGTGACGACTGGAGGCCGGAAGTGGAGGTGTCCGCCTCGTGTCCCCGGGGACGACGACCCTTCGGCAAAAACAACCCCCTATTCACCTGGTGGCGACCGATTTCGCGCCGTCCTCTCTCGACGCGTAGGTCGCGTATGACCAAGCGGAAAGTTGCTGTACAGGACCGGGGCGGTGTCCTCTTGGATTGATCGCGTGTTGTGGTTGAGTTGGCCTTGCAAGCACGGCGTAATCTGGACGAGTATGTAGGAGGTCCGCTGCTGGGTGGGCGGATTGGGTGAGTGGGCGACGCGGGGGAAGTCGTTACGAATCGGCTAACGGTCACCAGTCAGGGACGGCCAGCCAAGGGTTCGCGGCATTACCGCCCTTGTCCCATAATCCCGCTGGCCTACCCCGTGTGGCATATCAGATTACCCCGGACTTCGGCCCGGCCGAGAGGCCGGTGATGCCGCTATCACGGCTTATAAGCGGTCTGCGACGGCTGCTCCTTGCATGCACATGCTTCTTCGCACGATCATGACTTCCGCAAAGCAGGTAGACACGATCATTATTGGGGCGGGCTGGGCTGGAGCCGTGGCTGCTCGAGAGCTCACTGCGAAGGGACGATCAGTGCTTGTGCTTGAGGCGAGGGATCGCGTGGGGGGCCGTGCGAGGACCTGGACGGACGATCAAGTCAAGGTGGACCTAGGCTGCAGCTGGATACATGGGTACAACGAGGGCAACCCTGCTAGAGCCATCGCCGAGGGCTACCAAGTGGTACGTGAGGAATCATGGGCTGCAGCCCAGGTTGAATCTGACGCCAGACCGCTCATCTGCCCAAGGCTGCAGAAGGGATTGTCTATGGTCCGGACGGCGAGTCACCATGCTATCGCCCCCGGTCCTGCTTACGCCAGGCCCTCTTTCAGCCGAGACCGCTGCGTCGTTGCGTGCCTCGCTATCTGCTGCCCAAGGCGCATACAAGACTCCGCACCCACCCCCGCCTTCGTCCGCTTCGCTCGCGTCCGCCTTGCTCTCGCCCGCGTCCCCCTTGTTTGTGTCGAACGCAGCGCCGAGCCCCAGCACGGACGTTAATCAGACCAACCCCGCCGACCCAACTCTGGCCCAGGCCTCATCCGCTAACGCCTCCGCTCACAAAAACCTAGCGGCGGGCCTGGCACGATCTCTTGAAGTCCCGCTGGGACTCAAGCTCGAGAAGGCGTCGTTGCGCTGGGCGGGGTGGGAGTCAACGACTGCGTTCGCTGGATCCGACGCGGCGCCAGAGGGCGGATATGAAGCCTTGGTCGGACGGGTGATTGACGAGGCCAAGTCGCACGGCGCAGAGGTCAAGCTCGGCACGACCATCAGTCAGGTCAAGCGGCAAGGCGATGGGGTGGCCGTTGTTGATGACAAGGGACAAGAGTACACCGCCAAGTCGGCGATCGTTACAATCCCGCTCGGCGTGCTCAAAACGCTCCCGTCCGGGACTTTTGAACCAGCCTTGCCGACGCGGCTGCAAGAGACGATCGCCGGCACGCACGTTGGCGTGCTTGAGAAGCTGCTCTTGCGTTACCCTTCGGCGTGGTGGCCCAACGCTGACAAGATCGGATCCTACACTTTCCTCCCGACGTCGACCGCGCCGATCACCGACTCATCTCCTCTCGCCGAGGTCTTTGCCGCTTCGACGATCATAACCGCCAACTTTGCCGGCCCGTCATTGCCGGACCCGTCGCCGACGCTCTTGTCCTACCTGTCCGAAACGCCTGCGGCTGCTGCACTGCGGTGCGACCCGGCCGAAGTTGCACAGGCCTTCCACGACTTTTTGGTGTCTCGATTGAAGCCCTCGGAACAGCCGCCAAAGCCGACCAATTCAGAGTTGACCAACTGGCTGACGGACCCGCTGTCTCGCGGGGCGACCACCACCCCGTCGATCATCTCGGAGAACGGAGAGCGAAGTCCCATGGACTTCAAGGAGCTCGGCAGGCCGGTGTGGGATGGACGTCTTGGATTTGCGGGCGAACACACCGAGATGGAGAACAGGGGCAGCGTCGCGGGCGCTGTCCTGAGTGGGTTCCGGGAGGCGGAGCGGGTCAACAGGCTCTTGACGTTGGTCTCTGCATAGATGACGCGGTCTAGGGGCATGCAGATTGTGCCGCGCGCAAAGGAAGCTGTCAAGCTCGTTCCGTGCCTGCTGCAGCTCAGTGCCTGCAGGCGCGCGGCTCGTCTCCTAAGCCGAACTTGGTGTAGTCGCCTCTCTCACGATCCCTAGCTCCAGCAGGCACGAGCGTGCGACGCAGAGATCATCGCTGGCGACGTTTGGAGCGTACGACCACTGTTGTCATCTTATCTGTCACCCTGACGTCTTAACCGGCCCACACATCATGCCATGAGTCGGCGCGTCGCGTGGACGGCTGTTTTCGAACCCAGCAGGTAGGAACCAGGGGACACGCTATGTATGCAGGGTTTCAGTTCCAGGTCTAGGCTGAGCGATCGACCGTCGACATGACGTAGAGAAGGCGGTCTCGACCTCGGCGGCTTGGTGTCCAGAGCAGCACCAGCGCATCAGCGGCCCCGCGCAACAGGTTATGCTACCCGAGCGCCTCGGCTATGATTACTGGTGGGGTGAGGCGTGCATGATCGCAATGGCCGGAGGCATGACGGACGCGCAGCCCGGGCGCTCGCCGATGGCAAGCTGCGATGCATGGTAACGACTGCGAGATCCTCGACCTCGCTGTGACCTCGCGCCGATAGCGATATATCTCGCGAGCGTTCCGTCCGGCGACCGCAGTTGCACTTGGAAGTACGAGCGGCCCGCAGTAAGCCGTATCATCGGCGCCACCGGAATGGCGCAACCAGTGCACGCGTGGGAGATCTTTTGGCCGATGTGTTGCCGTGATGGGCGCGACCAGAGGCCGTGACAAGAGATGCCCTATCGAATCTTTGGGGATGCTGTGGGGGAGGCGCCTAGGGCCCGGGAGCATTACGACGACATCGAGCGAGTGACAGGGAGAGATCCGAAAAGAGTTGAGCCGAAAAGGCAGGAGTTCGATGAAAGGGGAAGGCATGGCGATAAATTTGTGATCCTGCTTGTCCGTAAAATTTCCCTGACCCCGGGCGCGACGGGCGAGGCAGGGTTGACATAGGGAGCAGTTTCGTTCCCTCGCCTCGGGCGACCTGGGGGACATCGCGAGGCACTCGCCTCAGCCGCGCTACCAAATGAAGCAGGAATAACTGATCCCGCCCATGCTGTACCACCTGGGCACCCAAGTACCATTCCGCGGGCGAGCGATCGCTACCGCCAGCAGCCACCGGCGGGACCAGCAGCAACTGCAGCTCACTCATAATTGCGAATGCGCCCAATATTAGATATCGCGACCATCATACATACCCCGTTCATTGTTGTGCATCAGTTCGACACAGACAGACCTCAGGCCACTGCATCGGTTTCATTCTTGTCATCAGACTAGAGTAGCGTCGGAAGGTGATACCGGACACTCCACGGCAAACGTTGCAGAAAAAGTCGACCATCGACCGGCGGCGCGAAGCGGTCTGGTGCGGAGGACCATACGATCAGGCTTTCGAAACATACATGAGATAGATACAGCGGCTACGTTCCCGCTGCTCGCGACTGTCGCTACAACTTTCACACACTGCCCACCACCCCGACCGGCTCCGCATCGCGGATCAGAACAGACTTTCGCCCGGCCGAAGAGAACGGACCTTCCCGTCCCGTCAAGATCAGTGCCTAGCCACCCACAGTCCTCCCTTTGGCGTCACACCAACGTCGACAGCCCCGGACGGTCTCCCACCCCTGCTTCTCCCTAGTGGTCTCGCGTCGAGCGCAAAAGGTGAGCAGCCTCGCCTTTGGCTCTGTTGAAGCAAAGCATGGACCGGACAGGCGTTAGCTAATATCTCGCAGCTCGACATCCCGCTCGGTCACGCTGCCGTCGTCGACACCACCCCCGAACTCTCGCCTCCCCAACCTCGCACCTTATTCCCCCGACACGGCCTTTCACCCGACCCCACACGGAATATCGGGTTACTACCCAGACCATCAATCGTCAAACGACGCCTACGGGCTCAAGGAGGACGTGTGGCTGTCGGAACCCATCCCTCACTCGCCTTCATCACCATCCACCATAGGTTCGACAACCGAGTCACAGGCAGGGGGGTTCTTCCCCCCGACCACGTCGTCTGACACGAGCGAGGACTTGACTCGCGGACGATCGGTTTCACAGCCCCAACCCCCTCGCAGACACAACTTGTCCCTGTCCATTCCGGCGTTTCCCCCTCCGGCCAATCCGTCACAGATCTCCCCGTCGTCCCTTGCCAGCTCGGGTGCGCCATTTACCGACTCCTTTTCCGTCAACAGTTCATACATGGGGACGGATTACTTTTACCTCGACGACTCGGCTTTCCCTCCTTCGGCTGGCGTCGATCAACAACAGCATCAGCAACAGCAGCAACAACAACAGCAGCAGATCCCGCACACGATCCAACCCAACATCTTTCGGCAACCTGCTTCGCAGCCAAGCTCGCCGGTAAGGGGCGTCTTCCCACAGGGCCAGGGTTCGTTCATCGCCGCGGGCAGGGCACGGGGCGCGACTTTCAGCGGGGCATCACAGAACTTTGATTTCGCACAGTTCCAGCAACAGCAACAGCCATCCTTTGCTTCTGCCGTGCCCCACCACCTCGCGTTCACGGCTCTGCCCTCGCCCTCGGGCTCTCCAGCCTCGGCCTCGCCGCTCATCGCTTCTGCGCCAGCGATCCCCTCGGCGATCAGCAGGGCTTTGACGCCACTGGAGGACGCGCTCACGCCGCTCGCCGCCCAGCGCCTGCCAGCCCCATCAACCAGTGATCACGACATGTCCATGGAGATGGTGGACAAGTTGACCTTGCTAGATCGGTGAGTCGTGTGCGGTGTATCAATGACCCGACCCCGGTGGGCTAACGACAGAATCGTCAACAACGCACAGATGGCAAAGCAAGCCTTGCTTCGGGGTCAAGAAGTCGAAGTGGCTGCCAATCTGTCCGTCCTCAGCAACAACCTCGACGTTGCGTCGGAACTTGGCGTGGGGCCTGCTCAAACCCCGCGTGATACGCCTAACTCGAGTGTCTCTCCTCCGAACCAATTCTCCACCTCCCCGACGGTTCAAACCCTGATTCCGATCGCGCCATCAGCGTTGTTGCCCGCCTTGCCGGTGGACAACAACTCGGCCACGTTGCGGCGTATATCTTCCACCGCCCCTGCTCCTTCCTTCATCCCTACTGCCGACTACACCTCTACCATGGCGCCATCGCAGCCGCCGCCCCTCACGCACTCGCACTCGTTCCCCAACGGCCATCAACTCCCGAGCCAGGTCAGCGCCATCACCGCGCCGACCACGCCAGTCGTGCCATCCCCTTCCTTCGCCGCCGCGATCGGCATCGGCCACGCGCCTGTCGTGTCATCACCACTCACTGCCATGCCTGTCTCGCGCGCGCCCTCGCCGCCGCACGTCTACCCGCAACCCGAGCTTGGAAATGAGGAGATCTTCATCGACGCATCTCGCCCGCCTTCACGCCGGCCATCAGAAGCTCGTCCGGACGGGCGCCCGGTCATCAACCGCTCTCGTAGCGCCTCGGTCAACAAGACCTGGTCTCTGCCAAACATGACGGCGGCGACGAATATGACGGTCACTGCGCCGCCTTCCGCGTGGCCATCACGTCAGGGCTCGCCAGAGGATGATGGAGAGGACGAGTCGGAGGACGACGCACCGAGGAAGAGCAAACGGCGCAGGTCGTCGGTGAACAAGGAGGACGCGCCGGATATGGGCTACCAGCTGGGCTCGATCATCTCCGACGACATCCGGCGGCAGCTGGACCAGATCTTTGAAGAGTTTCTCAACATGGTGTGCTCCGATCGTAAGTTGCAAGCATTCTAGCCGTGTTCCGAGCTCACCCGCAGTCGAGATCACAGACGCCAAGGGCGAAAAGCTGCATCAGGTGCTCATGCCGAAGAAGATGCAGCGGCTCGACGAGTCGACCGACTACCGACCGTTCAAATTCCGCATCCAAGCATTCACCAACGCCTTCCAGGACGAGCTGCTGCAGCGCGGTATCACCGAGGAGACGATGTCGGCGAAAAAGGTCAAGATGTACCTGTGGAAGCAGGACTTGATCTCGCGGTTCAACGCGGATGGGAAGAAGGCAAAGTCGAAGGGGAACCACATCTGGAATGTCGAGGCGAAGAAGATGCCCGGCGGGGGGTGGGTGTTCAGGCCGTTCAAGCGGCGGATCATGGGGCAGCCAAACGCCTTTGCGTGAGTACCGTCGCCCGGCGTACACAGCGAATGGGCTCTGACAGGCAGCCTGGTGAACCAGCAGTACGAGTGGGAGCCGCGAATCTGGGACCCGCAAGCCGCATCCGACACGCTCAAGCCGGTGTTCAAGTCTCCACCTGGCTCACTCCCTCCTTGGCTGCACTGGGAAGACGACGCCAAGCTCGTCGGCACGCCCACGGAGCCATCTCCGCCCATCACCATCACAGCCATCGCAGAGTTTACCGACTCTTCCGGCTCCAAATGTGTCCTTGACACGTCATTCAACATTCAGGCCGTCTTGCCGCACCTCATGCCGCTCACCGATCCGCAGGCGATCTACGCCCAGGCGCAGGTGCAAGCCGCGGTCCAGGCCCAGGTGATGCATCACCAGGCGCAGCAGGCGCAAGCGCAGGCTCAGGCGAATGTCCAAGCGCAGATGCAGCAGGCGGCGGCGGCATCGGCATACGCCGGCCAGACATGGACAAGCATGGATCCGAACATGATCAACGGCCAGCAGATCATGCAGCCTATGTGAGTGACAAGGCAAACTCGACGGGCAACGCTGATGCGGTAGCTTCACGATGAACCCGAACATGGCCTACGCGCAGCCGACGTATCACCAGCAATAACACTGGTACCTCATCGGCGGATCCGGATACCATCACCGAATATACCTTACAGGTGTAACATGTAATACGACTTTTGATACATCGTGCGGCCCGCGGCTGGCGGTGCCACTCCGAGCAAGGCGGAAGGCCGGAATGGAAAGATTGTACCATGAAGAGGCAACAGTAAAGTAGATAGAAAAAAGACGAGGCTGGGGGAGCCTTGCGAGGCGGAGCGGAGCGGTGACCAAAGCTACAATACAGATGTTGGTATATTTGACATGCAGTACTGTTGCATCGCGCCTTTCGCACGCGAGATGGCGAACGCCATGATCTGTGGGCGCTGAGTTGGCGGGCCGGTGGAAGATTCGAGGGTTAAAGAGGATACAAAGTTTCGCTGAAGAGGTCACCGCTTACGCATCGTGCAGTCTGAGTGCCTGTCCGAGCGCGTCGCGGCCGTGCACGAAGCCACCGATATGAACGAGCAGGGAGGGTGTTCAGAAGAGGGCTTAGGCCGACGAGATCGGGACTCAGCGAGCGAGGTCTTCCGAAGACATGGGAATTGTCCTCGTTCCGGCCTGTGAATCTACGACAGTCCTCATGACCCAGCTACGCGCTTCGCCTTTCATTGCTCCTTGTGTCCGATCAATACGGGAGCAGTTTCTGCTTTCGCCGAGGATCATGCTTACATGCCTTCTATAACGGAGAAAGTAGCCATTTAAATTTCGGGCCTTCGTCCTGGTAATGTGAGACTTGAATCAGAGATTATATTTAAGCATGCCAATGTACAGAGGGCGGTCCTACGCCTGACGCGCACGCCCTGATACACTCGGCTAATCGCAATTTCGGACGCGCTGGGTCAGAATGTCCTGTGACAGACAGCAAGCAAGAATGCTACGAGACAAGAACGGTCGCCCGGCGCCAAACAGCCGACCAAGCAACGATGAGATGACTTGGAATACGCTTGTTGACAACTACAAGGATCGAACCAGCCGTTGGCATCCGGGAGATCGGGAGCCGACGGATCATTCTCGACGCCGTTCGCACCGGTCCGAATCGCGTCCACCCCCATCTCACTCATATGCTCGTCAGTTCCAGCGATTCGAGCGTCGTGGCTCTGATGATGGTGGCAGCGCCCGCAGCTCTCGACGACTTCCTGATCTGCAGCGCAATTTACGGGACGCGGAAAGGCTTCGCAGAAGCTTCAGGTCGGCCGACCAGACATCGAAACCCCTGACCACCTCTTACCGTTACATTTTCGCTGAGTCCCGCTCGGAGTCTGACCATGGCCGAGACAAGAGAACTGATCGGACCTCTAACGCGCGCCCCCCGGGTCCGTTGCCCTCGAGGAACCGCCAGCTGAAGACAGAGTATCTGGGGTACGGCCCTGACGGCCTGACCATGGGCTTGTGTCAAGCGTCAGACGTTCACAATGGTGTTACACGTGCCCGGCATACTGAAGATGACATCATGGGTGAAACGTACGGACGCTTGGTGACCTTTGCGTACAATGAGACAACCGGCCAGGAGGAGATTCGATCTTGCTTGTACTACTGCGGGGCCGTGAGTGGCGCCTTGTGTTTTGACGATTGCGCTCGCTGACCCCGAGTGTGCTGTGAAGGACGGGTGGTGCGGTCTTCTCAAACTTCCTTCGAACAACAGCACATGAAGACTCGAGGCAACAGACGATGACTGCCCCCTTGGTATTGTGAAGGCGGCCAGTCGGCCTGTCTGTGACGCTGATGCCCTTGCAGACCTCATTTCAATGCGCTTCGTGTATGCAGACTCGCGTGATGAGGTGCACAGCTAAATGTTTCACTCATCCACGATCGCTATGGAGCGCCGTTGCGTAAAGCTGCATCAGGCGACATGAATGATTTGCTCTGCCTCCTTTCGATGCTACTTACAATTCGGACGACTGAGATCTGGGAGCCCGCCCGGCGCAAGGAATACTCTCGTCGTTTTGGACATTCGACTCGGGCTATGTACGGTCAAGGGCAAAAGTCACCAATACGTATATCCCATGAAAAGAGGGGTGCACGCCTTCGATCCCCAACCTTTGATTGCCTCGAGCAGCGAGTGGAGACAGAGGTGTTTATGGAGGCTGGCCTGAGATAGACTCGGCCCGGTACTCGTCCCCATCACAGCATCAACAGCTCAAGCCTGCATCATCATGTCTGAAAGCCATCCACGACGCGGATTCCTATATGGTTATGTGTCCCCATCTCTTGCTACGTCCCGCGAGGACTCGAGGTATGCACCCGACCCCCAGCCCTCTGTTGGCGCCTCGCGAGGCTCCAGCACTGTGAAACCGTCTGTGCCGTACGAATGCACGGACGGACATTTGCGCACCTACGATATTCATTCCGGGGCACATTGTAGAACAGAGCCGCCAGACTCCTCACGAAAGGCGCGATGGTCCTCCCGTGACACCCGGGGAGGCGGACACGGCAGTATGATCGCTGCGGCTATCGGAGCCGCGATAGGTGTGACGGTCGCTCACTTTCTCAATACCCGTGGCAAAAGTGAGCCATCGAGTTCGTCGCAAACTCGGGAACTTACCACGGCAATCCCAATCAAGTCAAACAAGTACGAGGCGAGCGGATTCGGTGTTGCATGGAGGTTCTCTTGGGTCGCCGATCCGGAGGGCGAAAGCAGGTTTGGCAATGGGGGGCCTTGCGGTGAGGCTCCGTGGATGGTCAATGACACCCAGCATGACAACGCCAACATCGGGAACTCTTGTGGAAAGTGGTCGAAGGGACTCAAATACCGCGCCACTTACACTGTCACTTCTGGGACCGACGGGAGGAATACTTACAAACAGATCGGGCCCAAGGCCCCACATGAGTGGTTGTGCGACGAGGTAGGCATCCGCTATTTACGACCCCAGATCTATCGCTCACAACAGCATGCGGTGGCCGAGGGACTTGCGGCATCGCCATCAGGAAGACGCACTCCTTCTAGTCGACACAGTCGCACCAGGCGGATGAAGGAGCGCCATGGCGGGAGTGATGAGAGGCGGACTGAGAGTCCTCCCCCGTCCGAAACAGATGGGTGTCAGGGAAGAGACTCCCATGGTCGAAAGCAGAAATCCGAGGGTCGTGCCTCGGAACCACGAAAGCGAGACAGACATGATCATCGACAGAGAAGGTGACGATCTGTGCGCCCATTGGCCCTTGCCGAGAGCTTCGTGTTCGGGAGGGAAGTGAGGTCTGCACTCGAGCGAGGCGGCATTCGACATTTGTTCCGTTCACTTACATTTTGATCCGTTCGCTTGCATTTTGACGGTTTTCCCGGCTTACTCTCGTCTTTCATACCAGTCCAACGGCAGCCGACTTGTTCATTGACGATCATGCATGCAGCAATCTTTGCACTAGCCCGGAATCATGGGAGATACCGTTCTGCGACAGATACTCATCCGACCAGAACTTGCTTTGATGGCGCGATCCAGCATCGCAGCTTCCCATCAGCGCAGAAGATGCAAAGATAGTGTGCTTCTCACAGGATTGTGACTATCCGGCTACCTCTGGACAAACGTTTTGCAAGCCGAATAGAAGCGACAAGGTTGCAGGCGCTCGAGGAACCGAGCCATAAGCCGTCGTGCTCGACCAGCCATCTCGACATGGCCACTGCTTCTTCGTCTGATACGCGGTACGCGTCGTCGATCATGTCCAGGCCAAGGGCAAAGTTGTGCGTTATCTGCTCATGAGCGGGCCTCGCAGCACAGATGTGGCGGCTATACCCTGTTGATACCGATACCCTCAACTACGGTATCGACTTGATGCCTGTCGTGAGTGCGGGGAACCGAAGCGTAACATACCGTCTCTTCTTCCCCTCGCTCTCCTTGGGATCGAACATGACGCCATATCTGACTTTGTTGAACAGCCCAGACCCCTCAGGATCCGACAAGACGACTTGTATATCCGGTACATGCGTCTTGAGGTACTGCCCCGTACCCGCGATGGTCCCACCGGTGCCTGCGGTCAGGCATGGTCTTTTGTAGATGCTGATGCTCAACGACCCACCAGCTCCGCTTACAAACGCATCGATGTTGCCGCCCGTCTGCCGCAAGATCTCCGGCCCAGTTCCGTCATAGTGCGCCCAGTAATTGCTTTGATTCTCGAATTGATCTGCAAAGAAACCCCGCGGCTTGTGGCGGGCAGTGGTGTCGATCAAGCTGACCACCTTGTCACGGATGATGTGGGTGGGGTCCGAACTAGGAGCGACGATATCAGCGTCAGCGCCTATTGCTACATCGCCCGGTTGAGCCGTGACGACCAGGTCGTCCCCGTGTGGGTGTCCGTGGGTCGCGTCGGTAAGATCAACCTCGCCGAATGCAAGTGCTCGGGACCGCGCTAGGTTCTACAGGTGAGGGATGCCCGAAGAAGGATCCTTTGCACTGACCACAAACTATAGTCAGCGAGAAACGTCGCATGGCCAAGCGGACAAACCTGTTTCTCGTCCACAATGCTGGCTGTAACGTCAGGGCGATCTGTTCAACGTCTTCCACATACCAGGCCTGACTCGCTCAACCTTGGCCCCCAGTTTCTCCAGCACCTGCACTTTCTCAATCGCGACATCGTCCGGCATGATGATGCAGCAATCGTAACCCCTACTCGTGAGCCAAGAGGAAGTGGAAAGCAGGTCTCGGACACTTACTTTGCTCGGCCGACGGTTGCTAGCGAAATGCCTGTGCTTCCTACGGTGCCCTCGAAAAGAACCGAGCCGGTGTTCGGGTGAAGTAAACCCTGTTCTTCGGCGTCCTCGATGACTGCCGTCAGCTCGGGTGGGGTCAGAGGCCGGGTGGGCGCACTTCTGAGCGCTACTCTGTCCTTTACCGATCCACCAGGGTTCAGAAACTATCGTCAGCCGTTAGGCAACGCTGGGAGATGTAATCACCTCGGCTTTGCCCTGAAGATCAGCGGTGCAAGAAGCAGATCCGGCTCATCGAGCTCACCAGGATCTCCACTCCAAGCGCGTCGCTCAGCGAGTTGATACGTATCAGAGGTGTATTGCCTGGGGGTCAGCCTTACGCACGCGGTACATGCACGCCACTCTCTCAGCCAGATGTATGAAAAGAGCACTAACCGATGAGGCCGATGACACCGTCGACAACCTCTTCGCTCCGGATCTCTATCGGCCTAGGAGGGATCTTCGCAATCGACTGTTTCCGCTTCCAGCTCTGGGCGAGCAGCGCAAGCGTTGTCGATGACAGCGACACCGTCACACCTATCACCAATCCCCATAGCAGATCCCTCGTCAGCCTCGAGGGCGGCCGCAGGCGGTCCCAGATGGACGGGAGGCCAAACATGGCACGACGTGCGAATGATGTAAGGTGTGGATGAGCGGAAATTCGGATGCGGTCTTTGTTGTTGCCTCACTTCACCTCGCCTCGTCATCATCTCGACATATCTTGTCGCTTCTCAGACCGGTCGGAGCACTCGGCGAGCTCACCTCACATACTGGACAAGATACAGAGCCCCTCGGTTGCGCCATGACGATATACTCGCTGTACATATACGACCGGTGCGTTTGACCACACCCGTCGCGTGCTGGAGTGCCCTCGCTCAGAGCTCACTGCTCACTGACAGTCATTGCGAATGCGTCTACTACCAAGACTGGCACCGCACCCAGCCCATCCGATCCTCTTCAGTCGCAAACTTCAAGCCGGGCGTACACCGCTTACCGCCTCCGCAAACATCTACCAACGCCGTCCGCGAGAGCATATTCAGCAATGGCTCGGCCGAGTCTCAACATACGTCGCGGGTGAATGGTGATGCGGCACCGGGCGGGACTGGAGCGACTGCAAAGGGACTGCCATTCGACGAAGAGGCAAAGTTGGTTTACGGGGTGGTGCTTTCGCTGCGGAATATGGTCAAGAAGCTGTCCGGGAGGTGAGTGCTTGACCGTTTACACCCCGTCCCCGACCCGGCGTCTTCTCCCTCTCCAATCCATACCCAGACCCGTGTGGGTCGTCAAGATCACCACTCACAGTCAGAGAAGAAGCTTTCACATCATACCGCACACCATACTACAAGCTACACCTGTACGAGACGCTCACGGGGTACCGCTTTGTCCTCCTGTCCGACGCGTCGACCGACTCACTCCGCTTCGTCCTGCGACAGCTGTACACCGGCCCATTTGTCGAATTTGTCGTTCGCAATCCGCTCGTAGAGATGGACAGCAGGACGACGGGTATTGACAACGACCAGGTGAGTCAGGGGCCCTGTTGCTCCATGTCGATCCAGAATATGACTGCTGACTGCAGTTCCGCGGAGCGGTGGACAAGCACATGCGAGGGTTGTCCATGTTCGCCTAGGTTGCGCCAGATCTCGATCTCGGGGCTTCAGTTGTAGTATACATATACCATGCATAATCATCCCGACATGACTGGGGCGACCGACAGCCGTTGTCCGACTGAGATAGACGCTGTGCAGCCCACTCTCGACTCAAACGGAACTCGGGCTGGAGCACCTGCGCGTCTGCCAGAAGATGTAGGCCCTCTTAGCGATTGAACTCATGACCCATTTGCTACTGCACAATGCTCGTGCATCGCGGCGACATGACACTGCAGCAACAACTTTGCATCTGCAGCGTCCCGCTCGCCAGCACACAGCTATTGCCATTCCCTGGGCACAATCTCGCAATACCTCCCCCTCTCCGTGCACGCCTACCCCGTCTTTGTCTTCTTGCGCGTAGGCCGCCCTGTCTCCTCCTTGACCTCGTCCACCTTGATCTCGACGACATCATCGTCCGAATCCTTCTTCGCCGGGGTCGCCTGCGTAGCACCCCGCGCTACCTTCTTCGCCGGCGTCGGAGCCGCCTTCAGCTCTACGACGCTCGCATCCTCTTCCTCTTTGGCGGCATCGGCGCTACCCGGAACCGCTTCGAATTTGTTCCGCAGTGTGCTAAGCAGCGACTTGCGCATCTCCTTGGCAGTCTTGTCCTCCTTCTGCGCCGCGGCGCCTCCGTCGATCTCGAGCGATGTCTCCTCGCCTCCGACCGCGTCGTCTAGTTGTAGTTTTGTAGATCCAATAGCGAACATGTCTTCCTGCTTCGTCAGCGGAGCCCTACATGATACCAGGGGGACGTACGTCGATCGAGTTGGTGGTGATGAACTTGATTACCTCGACCTCTTTGTCTTGACCCTGCACATTGAGCGTTGTCCCAAAGTAGAACGGGGCAGCTTACGATGCGATAAGCTCGGTCAGCGGCCTGTCGATCGTTGTGCGGATTGAAGTCTTGATCGTAGATGATCACCACGGATGCAGCGGTAAGATTGATTCCCACACCACCGGCTTTGGTCGACAAAAGGAAGACGGTGATGTCGGTGTCCTCGGTGAACTCGTCCACAATACCTTGCCGCTCATCGACTTTAGTCTGGCCGTCCAGGCGGCAGAAGCGGACGCCGAGGTGGTCGAGCGCGACCTCGAGGATATCGAGGATCATCACGAACTGCGGTCAGCCCTCGCACAGCTACCGACGCGCGAACCGGCACATACCTGTGAGAACAGTAGCAACCTCTTGCCTTCCTTCTTACACCGCTCGATATGGCGTTGAAGCGCCTGCACCTTGCCACCTTCGAGGTATGTCTTTTCCGGCAGCGCAAACTTGCGGATCTCCTGATCATGAGCCTCGGCTTACACGTATGTACAGCTATGCCCAGCAGCGTCACTCACGTCGTAATCCGATGACCTGCAGAAATGCGAGATCTCTGCGTCGCTCATGTACTCCAGGTCCTCCACGACATACTCGAATCCGCTATCGCACCACTGCGGCGTATTCAGGCAGGCCTTGGCGAGTGCGCGGACCTTGGCATCCGTGTATAGGCGCCTAAAGAGAAGAGGGTGGCTCGCGGCTTTTCGCAAATCCATGAGGATATGGCTCGAGCTGCTTGCCGCGTTCTTGACCTCGACCTTCTTCCCCTTCTTGACTTTGCCGTTGGCGGCTTTACCGGTACTGCCAGCGGCGTCATCTGCCGCAGCTGCCGCCTCGAGCGCATCGTCGTCGAGCTCTTCCATCGCTTTCTTCGACCGACCGAGCGTCTCGCTGTATAGCTTCGCCTGCACGGGTGTCATCTCGCAATGCTCCACCGTTTCGATCTTGGGCGGAAGAGACAGCACGTGCGCTTTCCGTCGTCGGAGCACGAAGGGAGTAAGCATCGTTCGTGCCCGCGAGACTCGCTGTTGCGATAGTAGGCTTGCGTGGCCTTGCGATTTGAAGATGGCTCGCAGGTAGGGCTCGGCGTCGCCGAATGTGTCTTTATGGATGAACATGAGAAGTGACTACCGTCAGCTGGCCCAGACACACATCTGCAAACAGACTCACCACCAGCTCCTGCAAGTTGTTCTGAAGCGGTGTGCCAGTGAGAAGCAGCCGCCATTTCGGCTTGATAGCCATCAGATCGGTATACGCCTTTGTCGTGCAGCTCTTCAGCTTGTGTCCCTCGTCGTAAATGCACGTCTGGTGGTGAGCCCAGGTCCGATCCATTTCACCCACCTCGAAGTCAATCTTCTTTCGGAAGAAGTGCAAGTCCTCGGCCGAGACCACTTGCGTGTAAGACGCAAGTACGACCTCGAGCTTTCCCCTGCGGAACTGCCGCTTAAGCGAGTCCCGCAGTACACCCCGCTCCGCCTGTGAGCCGTGATACGTCTGCACGTCGATATCGGGGCAGAACTTTTCAAACTCTCGCGTCCAGTTTTCGAGCGTGGACGCGCTATTGTCAGCGCTGTTCCCCCGGCATGTATACTTTACTCACGGTACGAGGATCATATGCGGCCCCTTCATGCCCTTCTCGTGCAAGTGCGCAATGAACGCGATCACCTGAATCGTCTTGCCAAGGCCTATTGTCAGTCGGTATTAAGCAAGTCATCACAGCACGAACCCATCTCATCCGCCAGGATACAGCCAATCCTCTTCGAGTACAGCAAGTTCAGCCAATTGACGCCGAGCAACTGGTAGTCCTTCAGGACCGTCCCCTCGCTGAGCATCTCCGGCTGCGTCTGGATATACCTCGACAATATCGCCCGCTTCTTCATGTCCGGCTCGGACCGAAGCAAAACCGACACTTTGCCAACGTCCACCTTGACATCGTTGAGTCCGTCGGACCGCGGCGTACCGATCACACTGTCGTTTGCAGTGCTCGCGCCTCGCCAGACCGAGAGCGTATTCGCCACGTCGTTCGCGATCGTCTCGCATCGGTTCAGACACGCGTCAATCTGGACATACCCCTCCATGATCTCGGTATATTGCTCAAACAGCTTGTTCGACACGCCACGAGCCTTGTTGAGCTTGACGTAGACGTCGTCGGCATCGGCGAACGGTCGTAGCGAGATGATCTTCTTGGCCTGTTCTTCCGAGCAAGCTGGGATGAGCGATGTAGATAACGGAGAGACTCACCTATAGTTCCAGTGAGCACTTCAACCGAGTCTTCGTTGAACGCCTTCAGCGCCGCTCCCTGCGCATCCACCTCGTCGTCGTCGTCGTCCCCCCTCTTCCGCTTCCGCCGCCCTTCATCGCCAGACCACTCCATGTCGCTCTCATCGCTTCCGCCCGCCTTTGCCTCGGCTTCAGATTCGCTCTCATCCGGGTCTCGCCTCTTCGTCTTGCTTTTGCCTAGCTTGCTTCCATGCGCCGGAGCGCTAGGCGTCGAGCTCGGTGAATCGTCCTTCTTGTTCCGGTTCGCGTAGATGCTAGAGTTGATGTTCTTCCCTCCACCCACTTTTCCCAACTTCTTGGCCCTCGGCAGCAGCTCCACATGCTCCACTGCGTCCGTCGAAGAGATCTGTCCTAGCGAGGCCATGGACCCAGGTCGCGACGAGCTAGGCGCCGAAGATGACGAGGCGCCATGGTTCGCCATGAACGTCAAGTGGTTGATGGCCTGGTCCGGGTCGTTCGGGAACCTTTTGATAACGCCTACAATCTCGTCGCGCGAGAACTGAGGGAACTGCACCGATACCCTCGCAGCCATCTCCTCCGCGTTCACACCGTTCTGCTTGCGCGCAGCCTGTACGAGCGGACTTGACGATGTGGTCGCAAGGCCATTCTTGACTGGGGTGTCCTCGTACTTGTTCTTCAGCCGGCTAAGCGGGGCTGGGGAGGATGGCGAGGTCGGTGCAGCCGAGGTGGAGCTCGGAGCATCCTCGTGCCGCCGATTGATGGCGTTGACGATGGATGCTGGGGTCCCGAGCCCGCCGCTGTTGCCATTCGACGCGGGCAGGCCGCCGTTACCTAGACGCGATGATGGAATCGCGCCAGCGGAGGTGGGGAAGGGGTTGGTCCGGCCAGCGGAGCTAGCAGGATTGAAGAATTTCGACGTGGATGAGCGAGGAGGCGCAACGGGCGAAGACGAAGCGGGAACGAGAACAGAGTCGGGCGAAGTGGGGGTGAGGTCTAATGGCGGGAAAGGGGATGCTCCGGTCCGTTTGGCCTTTAAGCCCTCCAGCGCTTCCGCCTGCGAGTCAGCAGTTGCGAAGGGCAAGCAAGCTCGAAGAAGCTTGCAAATCGCCCTGGGAAGCTGCTTTACTCGCGGCAGAGACAGCGAGATCGAGCGTTTGCGTGAGGAAGCCAACTTACGCGCTTGTTCTTGGAAATATTAAACTCTGACATGATGGGATCGTGCGACACGCGGTAGACTTTGATACAGATCGGAGCGTTTTAATGAATACCGATGCGGACAGGGAGTATCGGGCGATGAAGATCCTGCCCGAGAATGAAACGCTGGAGATGGATAGATGAGGTGGGGGTCCTATCGAGAGCGAGATCAAAGGTGGTAATGTCACACCGTGTACGCGTCTGGTAGCATATAAATCTGGTTGCGCGCCGAGTCGCTTCTACGTGACGCTTCGACCCAGATTTGATCCCGCTATCGTCACTCCTTGTCCATGTGGCACCATATCCTTGTCTTTGCTGTGCTTCCACACCCCCACCGCCAATGGGTCCGACTCGATCACGGCACTGTCCTGCCTGTCGCAGGTGACTGATCTTCGACTCTTCGTGTTGCCCGACTTTTCGCGAGGTCTTTCGCCACCTTATCTTATCATAGCCGCACCTCGCCACTCAAGGGGTACGACATTACATCCGAAACCTATGTATGGTGGGTACAATTGAATGCAGTTTATCTTCTTTATATCTTGTTGACATTGTCTGGGATGTCGATCACTACCGTCAGCACAGATTCGCGGCGGAGCAGCAGAACACGGCGCGACTCACTATGCCCCATGCGCTCGACCTTTGTCCGCAGGTATTTCTCCAACTCGGGCCCACGAGCTGCCCCCGCACCGATGAGTCCCACTCCGGCACGCCTCTCCCTCCAGCTCTCGTACTCCTTCTCTCCGTCATCTTCCAGTTCCCGGCCGCGAGTCTTAGGCGAGTTGGCATGACATGCCCAATCCCTCGGTACCATGCCAACCCGCTCAACCACCTTGATCCCTTCCTTTGCCAGCCCCTCAACCTTCTCCGGGTTGTTCGTGAGCAGACGGATCCCCGCCTCTGCACCATCATCGCCCGCCAGTCCCAGATCGCGCAGTATCTCCCCCGCGACGGCGTAGCTCCGCTCGTCGGCGCCATGCCCCAGCATAAGGTTGGCGGTGACGGTGTCGTGCCCCAGATCCTGCAGGTTGTATGCGCGGATCTTCTCCAAGAGGCCGATGCCCCGTCCTTCCTGCCGCATGTAAATGACCACCCCGCGACCTGGGACTTCTGGACGGGTCGTCGACGTGACGGTCGTCGAGGGCGAGGGCGACCGAGAAGACAATGGCTCGAGCTCGATGTCGCTGAAGCCTGGAACCACTTGCGGCTGAGCAATCTGCCGCAACGCCTCGTCGAGCTGTTCTCCGCAGTCGCACCGCATCGATCCGATCGTTTCGCCAGTGTAGCACTCCGAATGTATGCGCACCAGCGGCAAAATGTCCGCGTCTCGCTCCTCTAGGCTGGTCTCGGGCACGAAGGGCGCGCTGGCCTGGCCTTCGCTCCCGGCGGACAGCCGTCCAACGTACGCTCCCCGCACGACACGCTCCATGGCCGTCTCACCCTCGCGCCATACCGCATCCAGCGTCCGGCTCCTAATCTCCCTCCTACCCCTCGGCGCCTTCGCCTTGACATCGGCATCGAGTTGTATCGGATCTATCACAATCGCCAAGTGCTCCTTCTGATCGTGTGAGTTATGGTACAGGTGCAGGAATAGCTCGCCATGCGGTGTGGGTATCCTCGTGCGGGCCATACACCGTACCTGTGGCCTCGTTACTGTTTGGCCTGGTTGCGCGTAAGCCATTGGGAGCGAAGTTTGCGCCGTGGAAGCGACGCTGGACGGGTGGAAATGATTCGAATTCACGGGAGATGCCCTTTGCAGCACCTGAGCCACTGGAGAAGGGTCCATGGACATCCGGCGCGCTTTGACCGGCGATGCAGATGGCCCGTGGTTGTCGTTGAGTCGACTGCCGGTCACAGCGGGGGTCGTGTCGGATCTGTCCGTCATGCCCGATGGCGTCTTCCTTGCGAGCGCTCGTTCCTTCTCCTGCTCGAGTCGAAGCCGTTCTGACCGAGGAGCCTGGACCGAGCGCATCGCTTTCGAGTAATGGTTCTCGCTGGGCGTGACGGGGCGGCTCTCATCGCAGGCAGCATATGCACCTGGGCGGTCTGATGTCAGCGCTTACTAGCGACGAGGTGATCAAGCTCATAGACGACACCTGTCAAAGGTGCTACTCACTGCCATGCCCGAAGTGATGCCTCGATACAGGCCCACTTCCCGACAATACCGCGCTCAGCATCAACGCATCCATCTCCCCGTCTCTCCGCGGCAGCGATTTGACCGGTTTAACGGGCTGAGTGGGCCGAGGTTGCTCGTGCGAGCAATTCGGGCCGTGGACGTGTTGAGCCGGAAGCGGGCCCATGGATGCGTGATCCGATGTAAGCAGGTCCAGAAAGTCCATTTCGGCTTGAGTGGGCGATTCCATGATGCGATGGGGCAAGACCGTCGGCATGTCGGTAAAGCTCGGACGAGTGGTGCGGCTTTGGCCAGGGAGCGGAAGATTGTCCTCGACGTTAAACTCGCCTTCGACGGCTTTTGAGCGCGAGCAAAGAGTGTGTAGGGGACTGGTACGGGCAGGGTATACCCCTTTTAGATTGTGCGCAGAACAATGAGAGAGCAAGGGCTGTTGATGCAAACAGGTTGGAAGGATCGCTGGGACGACTTAGTCAGACGCTCAGGGTTTTTTCCACCATTCTGGCTCGGTCGACCCGCTCATCCCCCGTTTTGTATAACCGGTGGCGACATATCACCTCTCGCGGTCCGCCCCCGACGACAAGCGGACCAACCGGGACTCGGGCAAAGTCTTCTCGGATTCAAGCCGTCGCGGCGAAAGATTGCAATGTCCGGCAGCCGGAGATGAGACTCGTTGGGCAGGGGAGAAGGGGGG
>JAHXHD010001043.1:0-13683 GCA_019857685.1 Papiliotrema terrestris | reverse complement strand
CTACCCCAACCGTCCCATGCACCCGACGTTCAACCTCGGTGTCGACAACTCGGTCCCCCCGCGGACCGGCCCGTATCCTCGTGATGATCTCCAGAGGGACCTCACCCTCGCCCATTTCTTCGTCTTCGTCCCCTCGCCCACGTCGATCGGGCCTGCCTGCTCCACCCGCGGCACCTGCGCCCGCCGCATCTCCCGCTTCGCCCGCCGCGCCCCCTGGTCCGTCTTCCGTCCGCGTATTGCACCTGCCGTCAGTGTCGCTCGACCAGTGTGCCCGAGCTACGTACCAAAACCTGTGGCCCTCAGACCACGCCCTGCTCTGACATTCCTTGCTGCAGTACTTGGCCTTTCGGCACCTCCGGCACTTTGCAAACTCACGCGGGAATTTTTCCCATTTCCCACACGTCATGTTCGCACACTGCCTGATCCCGCCTTGCGCTTCGTCCTTCCTGCACGCATTGCGCATGATGACGCCCGCCCAGTACTGAATCTCCTTTGGCATCTGCTTGAGCATCGGGTCCGAGTGCGAGGGCTTGAACGTGAATCGCTCTACCAGCGAGAAGACATTTGGCGACTCCGAGACGACGGGCCGCTCCGGGAGCGGGACGACCGAGTTGTCGACACCGAGGTTGAACGTCGGGTGCATGGGACGGTTGGGGTAGTGGAACGCCGTGCGCACGTGCGGATACTTGGAGAGGTACGCCAGGAGTTGGAGGGCGAGAAGGATACTGTCGTCCGAGTAGATGTCGTCATCCGGGTTGAGCAGGGATGAGACGCCGACGTAGCTGCCTAGATCGTGGAAGCCGCGCGGGGCGCCGTTGGCAATTATAATTTGCGTCTGCTGTTGCGCGGTAGCTGTGGCCGGGTCAAGCGGGGCGACAGCGTCTCCAGGAGGTACCCGCGGTGTCTGCGCCGCGCCGGGCTGGCCGGGCGGTGCGCCCGCTTCCATGTCGAGGCGGGCCTGCTCTGCAGCGATCTCATCCGCGTCGGGATCGCCCACAGCCGGTCCCTCGACAATCTCTACGTCGGGAGGCGGACCCGGTTCGTCCGGAATGACCGTCCCGCCCCCTTCCATCGCTTGAGCATTGGCCGCGGCAATACCAGCAGCCACCACAGCCGCTGGCAGGTCCACTTCCTCACCACCATCCGATGTCCCGCTTCCTCCTTCCCGGTCTCGCCTCCGCTCATTCCGTGGAGCAAGGTTAACATTGACGGGGCGGCCCAGGATGGTTCCTCTTCTTCCTCGTCCTCGCTCTGTATTCTCGGGACGCGTGGGCGTACCCATCGGACTGGACGCATTGCTAATGGTATCCTGAGCCAGTGCCGGAATGCGAGCCACACCAAGATTCAACGGCGGCGGACGCGGCGCGTTGTTCGTCCCCGCTGCCGCGAGGTTGTTCTCGCTCGTCGCGCGCGGGAGCAGGTCGGTATCGTCGCCAGAGAGCGAGTTACCCGCGCTAGAGGCCTGGCTTGCTGCTTCGCGTCGTTCGAACCGGCTCGCCGGGATGGGCATGGGCAAGACCATCTGCGGTGCTCGGGGCGTCGTCGACGGTCCCGCCTGCGGCTCTTGATCCACGTCCATACTGTCGTCGGGACCCCCGGCCGAGGCCGAGTCCGTCGCCTCGTCCCCGCCTTCCGCGTCCGCCATGTCCACATCCGTGTCGCTTGCCCTTGGCTCAGATCTCTCCACTTCTCTTGGCGCTGGTCGCAGACCCGTCAACCCGGATACGAACTGCGCGACGCTGCTCGCCCGTACCGTCACGGCCGATCCGGTCGGCTGGTGCCCGCTCCCTTGTGCCTGTCCCTGCCCACTGGCGCCCGACCGGCTCGACTTCGACCCCCGCCGCCGCTCCTCCACGCCTGGTATGGGCAGCCCGGCCGCCATCGCATCCACGGCCGCTTGGCTGCCCAGGCTCCCAGCAAAGATCGACACCCCGCGCTGCTTCAGCCATGTTTCGAGGATCTGCGAGACGAGGTCCAACGCTCCCGCTTGCACCACCCTAGTTCTGATCGCCTCGCTGCCGCGCACGCCCATATTTACGACGCATTGAAACGCCAGGCTATGTCGTAGCGCCGTCTGCCGGTCGATGGAGATGATGCGCGCGGTGGGCGGGCCGTTCAGGCCCCACCAGTCCGGCGCGATGGGCACGTCGCGGGGCAGACATGAGTCGCGGAGGATATCGATGAGCCGCTCGAGGCCGCCGTCGGTCGTGAGGATCTCGCGTATGCGCGGCGACGTCTGCGTGAGGTACGTGAGGGAGGTGAGGTTGTTGAGGATGGCGAGGGGCGAGCTGGTGTCGAGCGCTACGATTAGTCAGAACAAAGGTGGAAGGATCGTCTCCGTACAGAACTCACCTCTACGGTCGTACAGCAGATGTGTTATAGATAGCGTCGCCCTGTTCTGAGGCGGGTACGAGTAGTTGCTCTCCCTCATGGTGTACGGGTAAGAGGACCGGACCCAAGCTGTATCCTGATCGGAGCCAAGCTGCAAGCGGGGTCTGACTTGAGCGTAGATCGAAGGCTATACAAGGAAAGCGCTGATGGAGAGTGGGGACGTACTGAAAGGTCGAACAGACGATGGCTGGGCAAGGATCAAATGGTTGGGAAGGCGCGCTGGACCAGGCTGTTGGCGCCGGGCCTGGATCGGCTTGGTAATGACACGCGAGCTATGTGATGTGCCGAGCCAGACGGTGTATCTGAGCGGACAAAAAGGAAGGCCGCGAGCCGTGATGATGATGCTGGTCAAGTATGGCAAGTGGTGACCGATGTGAAGGAGGAGGAAGAAGAAGAAGAAGAAGGGATAGACCAGCGGTGATGGTGTAGGGGAGGGTGGGGGGTGGTGAGTGTTGGTCGGTGATGATGCGGTTGCAATACCCGGCGTGCCCCGCCTGAGAAGCAATCCGTACACTCCTCAGTCAGGCCAAGCATACTGATACATGCATACATGTCAATGTTACCGATGGCTTCATGCATGACGCTCATGACCTCCAAGCACTAGCGACACCCGCCTACGTCCACAGCTTGATCAATCCATCCCACGATGCAGTGATTACCTTGGACTGCCCGTCAGCCGCGGCAAGCCTCTCGCCTCCTTCCCACTCACATGTTCATTCGGCAACCACACATGGTCAATCACGACCTGGTTATGCGCCTTGAGACGCTTCACGATCCTGCCCGTCTTCCAGTCCCAGAACACAACATCCCCCGAGCCCGTCCCGGACGAGATGTACTTGCCATCCGGGGAGAAGCCGAGCTGACACGCGTACCCCGCAACCGTATGACCCGCAAACCGCTTCTTCTTGTTCTGCCGGAAGTTACCGTCCGCAGCGTACACGAGGATCTGATTGTCCAGTGACTGGCACGCGACGAATTTGTCTGCGGGTCAGCGGGAGAACAGGGGGCACGACTCACCGCTCGGATGCTTGGCCACCGCGGGCATCGAGTGCATGTACGGTTCGGCAATATATTTGATCACGACCGGGATGTCGTAGTCCCATCCTCGGATCGTCTTGTCATCCGAGGTCGTAAGGAACCGCCGATTGCCGTCGACAAAGGTAATCGTGTTGACGGGGCCGAGATGTTGATCGTATGTCTGCACAATCTCTCGCTGTCTCGTGTCATACTGCCGTGAGCGGGGTTCGTTGAAGACAAGAGGCATATCACGAAGACGATAACGCTTCGCGGCGCCTGAAAGGGAGGACAATAGGAGGGGGTTTGTTGTTGCACATGGCAGTCTCAGCACGCACCTGTATGATCTTCTTGTCGTGCATACCCGCCAAAAAGATGTTCTGCTTGTCCGCGTCGGGATTGAACTTGACCACGTTGGGGACTTTGCCGTTTGTAAAGGCAAAGATACACTTGCCCGTCTCGGTATCCCACATCTTGATGTGTCGGTCGAACGAGGCGGACAAGAATTTGTCGCCGGCTCGATTGAACGCGATATCCTTGACCGCTTGCGAGTGGCCCATGAACGTACGCAGGCAGTTGCCCTCGTGGTACACATCCCACAGCTGCGGTCAGTGCGGTCGTCCAAGAATGACCCACCTTGATCTTCGTGTCCATACTGGCGGAGAGGAGCAGATGCCCACTGCGGGGGAAGAGCCGGACGGCGGAGACACCCTTGTTGTGACCGTGCTGCTGTCAGCGGGACTCAAGCGGAAGATGAACAAACGTACCCAGGTATGTATACACCGCTCCGGCACGTAGGCATTTGGCGGGGTTGCCCCCTCGGCGGGGTTGAGCTTGACGTCGGTGTCCGTGGGGATGTGCATGTACGTCCGGCCCGCGTAATCTGTGAGCTCCTTTCCTGCGCGTCAACTAGACACATAAGCTCGCACCCACCATGGAAGATGCTCTTCTCCTCCCTGGCCGCTGCAACCTTTTCCATCGCCTTTTCCTTTGCCTCTTCCCGTCTTCGCTTCTCCTCTCGCCACTCCTCCGGCTCGTCCTCCACCTCGACCACCTCCTCCTGCTTGTCCTGTTCCCAGCTCGCCCACGGTCCGACATAAGCATCCTCGCCATCCACGACCGTCACATCGCCCTTGGCCGCTCGCTTCCGCTTCATCTCCCGCTTCTCCCGCCTCGACGTCCGTATACCGTCCACAATCGCGTACCCGTTCTCCTGCGCCGCCTCCAACGACCCGACAAAGGGCTTCGCCGCTGCGCCTTCGGCGCTCGGATTCAGCGCATACCCCTTCACATCAAACGTCCGTTGCTGCATCGCAAACGTATAGTCGTCCATCGCTTGCTCCTCGACGTGTCCGGCAAGACTGTTCATCCCCTTGTTCTTGCGCTGGTTGAACGGGTCCTGCGGCCCAGCGACCGGCCGCGACATGTCCTCGTACGTGAGGTTGACGTTCATGACCTTGTCTGTCGGTCGCGCGATGATGGCCATCCCTGCGCCGTTCGGGTCCTGCGGTCAGTCGAGCTCGCTGCGTGGGCTCACCTCTTTCAGCACCTCGGGCGCGGCCTTCACCACCGACTTGGCTTCTGTGCGCTTGACCTCCTCTGCTTTGGCCGCAGCAAGGCCGAACGCATCTGCGCGCGCCTGCTCCTCGAGTTGATCATCGTCCAGGTCGTCATCGTCGTTGTCTGCCGTAGGCGGTGCGGAGAACCCATCGCCGAGCGTCGGCAAGCGACTGGTTGATGACGAGGGCACGGCTTTGCGCCGCTCCTCGTCGTCAGAGGACTCGTAACCGGCAACGAGGGCAGACATGGTGGAAGTGAGGATGGCAATAAAGTCTGGAAACAGTGATGCGGTCGAGCGCCGAAGAAGAGGGCCTGACACGCGTCATGTTGAGCCTGACATCGTGGTCCTCCGCCTCCACCATAAGAATTCAATTGATTATGACTTGACTTTCTCCAACCCCTACCAGCAATGATATCCACCTTCAAGGTTATAGCACCCGACCAGGACCAGGCGGAACCTTCGACGCTTCGATCTCAGCGCCGTGCGCACCTGTCTCCAGATGTGCTGCGCACGTACAAGCTCTCTGCGGGACAATGGGTCTACCTCAAACCACTTGATTCAGACGACGCCGGAATCGTCGTCCAGCTATGGCCGCGAACGGGACTGAGCGACGACGGTGCGTCGCAGCCGAACTACTTGGCGTGTTGCTGATACCAGGGATACTGCTATCCGACTCCCATCGGCTCAGCATTGCCGCGGAGGAAGTGCGAATGTTCGCCTTTGACCCAGAGTCTCCCAACAGACGTTTGATCAAATCGCTTGTCCTGGCGGAGCAGCCCGCTGTCGCTGCTGGCACCAAGTCGTCCCGCGCCCCTATCAAGCGCGAGAGCGACTGGATCATCGCTGGTGCCAAGGAGACACTGGGTGAGCATCGATACTTGTCAGCGCCGTCAGGCACTGACGCCAGTCTCTTTACGCTTCATCGGCCAGAATACGCAATTCTTCCTTGTCAACACCGACGGCACCGACTCGGCGTGGAGCGTCCAGAGCATGGAGCTATCCACCAAAGCAGTCAAAAGCGACTCGAATGCCCTCGCAGCGGCCGTCAGCGGGCTACGCATCGGCGACGACGCCTCGGCCGACATTCACCAGATGGACTGGCGCACAAAGATTACGATCGCCCAAAGCCCCGTAACAGACTCCAGGTCGAGCCTCACAGACGACGTCCCATCATATATCAACCTGTTCAAGCCGTCCGCGGGGCTAGACTACCCGCACTCCTATGCCCTTCTCGGTGGCCTCGAGCCGCAGATCAAGCTCATCCGGTCCATGCTCGACCTCCCCCTCCTGCGCCCAGACCTATACACCCTCTTCGGCCTGACGCCTCCGCGCGGAGTGCTATTGCACGGCCCTCCGGGAACGGGAAAGACGGCGCTGGCCCGAGCAGTCGCGTCATCCAACCCGGACTGCTCGTGCATCGTCGTCAATGGCCCGGAGCTCAGCTCTGCATTCCATGGCGAGACGGAGGAAAGGCTGCGGGGCGTGTTTAATGAGGCGAAGAAGCGGTCACCTTGTATCGTCGTGCTTGACGAGGTGGACGCGCTGTGCCCGAGACGGGATGGCGATGGCGGCGAGGTGGAGAAGCGGGTGGTGGCTACCCTTTTAACGCTCATGGATGGGGTGGGGAAGGGCGAGGCGACGGAGCGGGTTTTCGTTATTGCCGCCACGAATCGCCCCAACAGCGTCGATCCTGCGCTGCGCCGGCCGGGACGTTTCGATCGGGAGATTGAAATAGGTGCGTGCTTGCGTCATATCGCGCTGACCCACAGGCATCCCCGATGCTAACGGGCGTCAGCACATCCTTGAAATCGCGCTGGGCAAGATGCCGCACTCCCTTACCGCCGCAGAAATCACCGACATCGCCTCGAAGACGCATGGCTTTGTGGGCGCGGACCTGACGTCGTTGGTCCGCGAGTCGGCTTCAGCAGCAATCCAGCGATGGCACGAGTCGGCCAACCCGTCGCCGTCCCCGACCCTCACGATCACCGACATTGCCACGACGCTCCCGTCGATACGCCCCTCTACTATGCGAGAGGTCTTCGTCGAGACCGCGTCGGTCAAGTGGTCAGATATCGGCGGCCAAGACGAGGTCAAGCAGAAACTCCGCGAGTGTGTCGAATGGCCCCTAACCCACCGCGATACGTTCACCCGTCTCGGTGTGGAGGCGCCCAAGGGTGTGCTGCTGTACGGTCCGCCGGGATGTAGCAAGACGATGACGGCCAAGGCGTTGGCAACGGAGAGTGGGATCAACTTCATCGCTGTCAAAGGCCCCGAGGTGAGTGATACCTTGACGGCTTGAGTCACAGCTGATGACAGCTTCTGAACAAATATGTCGGCGAGTCGGAGCGGGCTGTACGGGAGATTTTCCGCAAAGCAAGGGCGGCGTCGCCGTCGATCATCCTCTTTGTGCGTTGCGTCGAGCTGATGTGCGCTACGCTAACCTTTAGGACGAGATCGACGCACTCGGGTCGGCTCGAAACGATGATGGCGCTCATTCCGGGGTTCTGACAAGCTTGCTGAACGAGATGGACGGGATAGAAGAGCTTTCCGGCGTCACTGTGGTGGCTGCGACAAACAGGCCTGATGTGCTGGTAAGTTGCTTCCTGTGTAGGAGTCGGTTCGACCCATGGATACTCAGGGAGGAGAAAGGGAAGGAAGGGCGGAAGGTTCTCCGCCCGCTGCTTCGACACCGGACATTGCCCTGCTTCCCACCTTTTCGTGCTCGCGCTGACACACAGGACTCGGCGTTGATGCGACCCGGCCGCCTTGACAGGATTCTATACGTCGGCGCGCCCGATCGCGAGACTCGAAAGGAGATCTTCCGCATCAGGTTCGCCAAGATGGCCGTCGAGCCTGGAATCAGCGTGGACGAGCTCGCGGATCTGGTGAGTCTAGTTGTGGACTCTGAGACAACGCTGACGACAGACGGACGGATGCTCAGGTGCCGAGGTCGCGTCGATCTGTCAGGACGCGGCGCTTGCTGCGATGAATGAGGATCTCAATGCGCCGTTTGTGAAAGCCTCGCATCTGAGGCACTCGGCCAGGACGGTGAGGCGGCGTATCACGCGCGAGATGATCGAGTATTTCGAGAGCTGGAGGGATCAGAGCGGTGTCAGGAGTGCGTGATAAAGTCCAACTGTGCCATGCATGCATAGTGTGCTCGATCCATGAGGGTGCAGCAGAAGGACTCTTCTGCATGCTGGCCGTGACTCACGCATGCGGGGCGGTGCAAGGTGACATGCCGTGAGAGGTGTAAAGGGGTGGGTGGCCGATGTGTCGGGAAGCAGCAAGCGGTCGAGCCCGTCCTCGTTGACTTCGTCACCATCACCGTTCGTCATTCCCAACGTGCCATTCGCTTCGTACCTTGTGCTTTTCTTCACGACTACTGATCAGTTCACGCCCGCACGATGACCACGACCCCGGTACCCACTCCGCCCGTCTCCACGATCATCCGCCAACCACTCGGTCCCTCTGCAGGCGGCTTCGGCGCTCCACCACCACCCACATCGACGGGCCCACCAGCCGCAGACACCGACTCGCTCCGCCGATCGAACACTGTCGGCACGCACCGAACGCACCAGGCCTCGGCGTCAGTCTCCTCCACCCCAGCTGCGACGTCGGCTTTCCACGGGTCAAGGGCGAACCCTACGAGTCGGTTTCGAAGTGGATCCCTCTCGAGCGGGAACAATGATCCGGGTTTGGTGAGAAAAGCTAGCGGTCGGGCCGTACGCAAGGAGGAAGCTGTGATTGAGAGCACGGAGGAGGGTACAACCGAGATGGGGAGCTGGGGCAAGGGTCTGAGCCGGCAGAGCTCGTTACCGTCAAGGAGGGGTGAGTGCTGGCGCAGACTAGCCGGGTTGGACTGAGAACAGGCATCAATCCCGCAACGTTCAGTCCCGCCGAGCCGGTTCCGCAGCCGCCATCACAAACGTCTAGCATTGTTCAACCAACAAGCAGCGCCGCGCCCAGGCCGCCGAGACCACCTCGACGTATCAGCGTCAACACCAGCTCTGCGCAGGGTGCAACGCCCGGTCCGCCTACGGCGCATGCGCCTTCGCACTCGCTGTCCTCGCTGTCCTCGCTCGCATCGCTCGCGATGTTGTCTCCGCCGCCTGCTGCAACGGTGGTTGAGACGCCCGCGCCGGCAACGGGGGTGTCTCGCACGCAGAGCCTCCGCGCCCAGGCTAAGAGCCTGGTGGATGCCGGTGGACTGGGTCGAAGCGCAAGCATGAAGGCTGCCGGAGAGGTGAGCCTGGGCTATACGTGATTCCGCTGACAGCAGCACTACCGACCCATGCACTCCATCTCCTCTGCCATGTCCCCTCCGACCGAGCCCAACACACCTCACGACCCGTTCACACCGCCCTCCCCGCCCCCGGCGTCGTCTACCGCTGCTTTCCCGCCGTTCCACCTACCGCACGACGACCTCTACGCCGCGTCACCATCCGACAACAACGGCGCCGACATCAAACGCCACCAGTCGCTCACGCAGGGGTACGGCTCCAGCAACCGGGTGCGTGAACGCCTCGAACGAAGCCCGGCGGTTCTCACTCTGCACCAGCGGGACGACCTGCGCAGACTAGGCGGGCACGGGCGTACGATTTCTACCGACCAGCCCCCTACGAGCCCGATCGGGCACTCTGTCTGGTCCCCCGCGCAAAGCGGCGATGACGGCTGGAGCCGGCCCAACGCGCAGCAGCTGCAAGACGCATTCCAGGCGATGAACATGGGGCCGATCTCAGCGGGCGAAGGGGCTGCGCTGCGCGAGCCTCAACCTCAGCAAGACCTGTCTCGCGTGCCGCACCTCGCAGATGAGCCGAGCTGGGTGACCAACCTCGTTGGGCACGCCGAACGCATTCCGCCCCAGCCTGTGCGCACCGCGTCTGCCCCCAACTGGAACAACCGCGACATGTACGGTCGTCCGATCGACGCAGGCGCCATGCCCCCACAGTGGCTCGCGCAGCAGCAGAGCTTCCTGGGCCAGCCGTTCGGCCAGGGCGTATACCAGAACCTGTTGCCGCCGGGGTACGGCGGTGTGCCGGGTATGCGCAATGGTGGGCAGCCCGGTCAATCCGGCACACCCAGCTTCTCGCAGGCATTCTCGCCGTACCTTGCGCAACCGTTCGTTCCGGCCTACCCGAGTCCGCCGGGCACCGCGCCATTGCCGAGCGAGGACGCAGCGGTCATCGAGCTGGCCAAGCAAAAGGGGCTTAACCCGGCGACGTACGACTGCCGCCCCGCCCAGGCCCGCTTCTTCGTCATCAAAAGTTACACCGTGGGTTGACACCGCTCGCGAGGCAAGGCCAGCGCTGACGAGCAGGAAGAGGACGTGCAGAAGTCGCTCAAACACGAGATCTGGTCGTCGACCGTCCTCGGGAACAAACGTCTCGACACAGCGTTCCGCGAGTCCGGGGACAAGATGCCCATTTTCCTGTTCTTCTCCGTCAACGGCTCGAGGCATTTCTGCGGCGTCGCGCAGATGCTCACTGCGTGCGTATCCCCTAATGGACATGACTGACCCCAGCGTGGACGAGTCGCAGTCGTCGAATGTGTGGTCGCTTGACAACAAGTGGAAGGGGATTTTCAAGGTGAAGTGGATCTTTGTGCGGGACGTCCCGTCTGCGTGAGTGGAGTCGAGCGATTTGCTTGTGCTGTTCTGACATGCAGGGCGCTGCGGCACATCCGCTTGATCAACACGCCGGAGCAGAAACCGATCACCAACTCGCGCGACACGCAGGAGCTGCACTACGAGGCCGGGTGCGAGGTGCTCCAGATCTTCTTGGACTACCAGACCAAGTCCAAGACGAGCCTGCTGCAGGACTTTGCCTACTACGAGGTGGGTAGCTTATGGCACGGTAGACGATAGCTGACCTGCAGCGCCTGTCCGCGAACCGCCCGCCTTCGGCCGGTGGGCAGCGGGCCCCCCAATCACTGAACGACCCCGCGCAGCCCTACGCCGGCCCGCAAAGCCTCAACCTGTACCCAAATGCCCCGCTCGCCCACGCGGGACAACAACCCATCATGATGCCGCCGCCCCTCCCCGCCGGTCTAACGATGCCTCCTCACGCCCCTCACGCCGCTGTCCCGCCTGTTCCGCCCATCCCGGCCCGCTTCCGCTAGGTTGTATGCGTTAGTCTTTGGCGGTGTATCTTTACGTCAAATGGACGAGGTGCTTGTTTATACGTCTGACGAGTCTGGCGACGTCCGGAGATGATGATTTGATCTGTGATGCAACGATCTGTGCTTTGGCCCGCGTCGTGGAGTACAGATTCATGCGCTACTTCTTGTTGGTGATCTTCTTCCGCGCATCGTCGAACCGCCGCACCACGAGCTGACACTGTGTCACCGCGCAGAGCTGCTTCGACTTGGCCTTGAGCTGCTCGTTGAAGAAGTTGAGGCCCGCCGCGCGCTCCACCACCTCGACTGGGGTTAGCCGTCGCTGTCGATGCAGACGCACCTGGGGTGATGAACGCCCGGATGTCCGCCTCGTCCGGGATTTCCTTGTTTGGCAAGACGAACGCGCCCATCGCGAGCTCTTTGACCGTATTTGCCGAGGTCACCGTCCCGTCGCGCGGGTTGGGCTTCTGGGGGTATGAGAAGTCGGGGCGGCTGGCGAGGATGACCTTGGCAAAGTGGGTGGGGACGGAGATGGAGGGCGGGTTTCCAATGACCTCGTAAGACTGCGGGTGAGCTTTCAGAGTGGAACGAGGAAGGGACGTACCACACGCCATTTGCCGTCGGGCTGGCGTTCGGGCATGTACAGCGGGACCCTGGCGGTCAGCTTGCGGCGTGGTATATCGTCTCCCACTCACGTGAACACGTAGACGTCCTCAAAGTTGGTTGTCAGTCTGCGGCAAAAGTCCTCGAGGTATGCCCAGTCTAGACATCAACACACATGACTGCAGAAGAGCATGCGGCTTACAGTGCCGGTTGAACCCGTCGCCGACCTGCGGGGCGATATTGGACAGGTAAAACGTCTCGTCCATCGCTTGCTGTGAGATCTTAGCATCCGCAGCGGGGACCATATGGCCGCGGTCGTAACCACTCCGGAAGTCTACCGTCAGCACCGAAATACAGGGTCACCTACAGTCGTTGAGCTTCGCGCGGAACTTCTCCGGTACCGTGTCGTCCTCCTGGAAGACGGACTTGGATCGGTCCCCCTTGCCGGATGGTGGAGATGGGATGACATCGCCTGCTCGGGCCACTTCGAGCGGGACGGGATCGGCGCCCTTGGCCTGAGGTGGAGGAGCTCGTGAGAGGGAGGCGGCCGTGAGGTGCTCGGCGGTCTGCGATTAGCACGAGCAGCGCTGATCCTGGGCTGACTTGCCCAGGCCGGATGACGCTTCTGCCGGTCGTATGCGGCGGTGTAGGCTGTCCGCTTGATGATGTCCGGAATAGGGCCTAGGGTCAGATGTGGGCGGACTTGACTGCAGAACGACTAACCGGGGAATCCTCCTTGCAGTGATACGCCTCCGGACGGCGTCGCGACCGTACTGACCGTGCCCCGGTAATTCCCCTCGGGTGGAGGTGGAGGAAGCATCACCGCCTTTTCGGAGCTTGTCTTCCGGGGGTAGAGCACCCCAGCGCCGATGCCGATCGTCAGACCTGCCGCGAAGAGGATGGAAGGGCCGAGGGTAGGCATGCTGGGCGCGATGGTTTGTAAAGAGCAGGCTCAGAAAAAGTCGGATCGGAAAGAGGTGATGATCAGGCGCGTCTGGTGCTCGTTTCAGATTTGCCACCCTGGCTTGTGCCTGAGAGGCGTGGCTGCGGGATTTACATTTACGGCGTTGAGTGCGCCCAGTAGGTGACGGAGGAGGGGCAAGGGGAGCGTCTTCTCGTGTCTGCTTTGGAAAGGCCCCATGCTCTCTTCAGTACACGCCCCTTATGTATCGCCCAGGTGAGCGTCTTAGCGCGATACCCGTAATGTGAGTTCGAGTTTGAGTTAGGAAGGGGGGACTATGTTCGCCACCCAAATTTGCCACCCGCGCCCAAATTCGGTGGCAAATCCGGTTCTGAGCGTGGCACATTCTTAGCCGGGATCCTTCCACCCTTCTTTCTCGAGCAAAACACGCTTACTATGCGTGCAGAACCGATCGAACGACGAAACATGCACCACCCCAGATGCAAAAAGCAAATCCACGGTGGTGTTCGAAACCACGACCTCCAGATCGCAAGGTGATTAGATCACGTCGTAGTCTGGCGCACTACCACTGTGCTACGCGGACGATAGCACGATGAGTCATGTGTCAAAAAAGGAGTTATATAATCTTCTTCTCAGTTCGAGTGGCGAACATGTTTCGGTCTTGCAGTGCTTTCGCTGCACCAATCATTGGTTGTCTCGTCACCTTGTCATATAGGATGCCGTGTGCGTGTGTAGGCTCAAGGTCTTGTCTCCTAACGTGGTGGCAATGTAGTCCGTGATCTCATGTCTCGCGTACGGAAGCAAGCTGCGGTTGGCGCCTGTCCGGCGATTAAAACGTCGGCATTCGTCTAAGGAGCTTAGCTCTGGCTCACCTGGCGGGATAGTGTGAGCGGAGAGGGGGAGGTCGCTTCTTGAATCTTTGACACACTCATGGTGTACTCAAAAAAACATGCATGGCGGGCAAACGAAGATCGGGTGACGTTAGTGGGGTTTCACTCGCTGCAGCAAGCTATTTGCATCTTACGCCGCGCTCTCTGCGAAGTAGCTCATTTGCACAAACAAGGCGGGATCAACC